>QANX01000250.1:0-63213 GCA_003254975.1 Ochetophila trinervis
ATTATTAAAATGCCATTAAGGACTAATGAATCCTTAATGAATCTAACAGATTTTCGCAGATAAACTTGTTAAGACCGGTTAAAATAACGGGTTTATAATGTGTTGATCCATTATCAATCCAATCCGTTTTAGACAAATTCAAATATGTAAAAATTATTCGTGTTCGTGTCGTGTTAACGAATCGTGTTAAAATTTATCAAATATAGCTATAATTAAGTGTAAACATGAGGAACTTTCCAAGAAATAGTTAAAATGGTTGATTAATCATCTTCATCGATACCATTATTAGTATTATACAAAAAATCCAAATTATCAATCACAATGGATATTGATTGAGTGGATATAATAACAAGGAAAGGAATAATTTCTTTGTAAAAATGGAAAAACAATGTATTATCCGATTGGATAGGATGATGCTTTTCACGCCATTCAACACGCGACGTCAGGAGTCTCTGAAACCGTTCGATAAATTATCCACAATATCCTCGCAACTTAAACAATTTGCTTCTGAGCATTTCTACCATGTACTATATACCACACACAATTTTATCATCCTGCTACACGTGTCACTCCATCACACCCACTATCATCAAATTACTATTGCTAAGTGCTAACAATGTCAAACAAATGTACTATTTTTGCATGTAACTCAAAAAAGCATACTGTTTTTACTTTCTATTACATTATGATTATATACTACAATTATGACTATATTCTATATATTTTTTATAGGAATTTTTTTGCCATATTTCTAACTTTTTTGTTTCTCCTCATTTTGATGTTGATGTGATGGTGCACCGTTACAATAGTAATGTGTAGTAGATAACAAAATGTGAAAATAATAACAAAAGTGAAATAATTCAGGAAAACGAACTCGATTCTAACTTTGATGCGTTGGAAGCACGCTTTAAGCATTCCCATTTTATTGTGGGAATAAACAAAAGTGTTTTTTTTTTTTGGTTAATTGGTTGTATTTTTTATTATGTGTCATGTAAATTAATAACTATCGCAGACTATAAAAGCTTGTGGTCTTATTAAAAAAATAAAAATAAATAAAAGCTTGCGGTGCTACAAATATGCTGTATATATATTTTGATTATTATTATTTTGCCGATGAAAGTTTATATTTGATTATTAGTAGTTTATCGTGACTACTTCATCTATCCAATTATTATTACTGTTGTTATTAATTTTTTTTTTTATGGGAAAACATCTATTCAATGTTTGTAATTGTATAAGAGAGACTTACCAAAAAAATGTTTGTACGAGAGAGAGAATTTATCTTGTGGTAACACTTAATTAATTTATTTTATTTTATTTTATGAAATCATGCAGCAACACATACCCACATCTACCCCCTATTTAGGTTGTCAACTGTCCGATAAATTCGAATCTCGATGTGTAAGAATATTGTTAGGAGATCGGACGGCAGAGAGATAAGATCAAAAGATGGGCGTATAGAAAGGAAATGCATATTAATATTCTCTCTAATGCTCGGATATTTTATCGTTTTCAAAATATAAATCAGCTTAGCAGCCTTCTCAAAGCCCTCACTTTCAGCGTGCCTCTTTTAATTCTCGCTCTAACTCTGTAGCTTTAGGCTCTGCATTTTCCGGCAGACGCGTACCTGGGGAACTAGGGTTCCGGCGAGGATGGGAACGACGTTGCTTCCCGAGTTGGCGACGGAGATAATAATTCCCGTCTGCGCTGTGGTCGGGATAGTATTCTCGCTCGTGCAGTGGTACCTGGTCTCGCGCGTGAAGGTCACGACGGAGCGCCACGTGCCGTCTTCCATTCCTAGCAGCAACAAGAACGGGTTCGGCGACTATCTCATCGAAGAGGAAGAAGGCTTAAACGACCACAACGTCGTCGTTAAGTGTGCTGAAATACAGAATGCAATATCTGAAGGTAGAGCTTTGGGTTATAGATCTTGAGGTTTTGTTTAGATCTTGGGGGGTCTTTTGTTATTATTCCTCTCCTCTAAATCTCGTGAGTTCGTTCTCCATAAATATTGGAGCTTTAATCTCTGTTTGCGAGCTGAGAGAAAACAGAGGAAAAGAAAGAGAGTGCAACTTTGATATTCTTCCCCTTCTTTTTTCACCCTTTTCATTCTTTCTTTCAACCAGAGATTATGGTTAGCTCAGTTGAGTGGCAGTGACAATTTTTAACATTCACAACAAGTTGTTAAGTTTGAAATATAGTCTCTTTTTTTTGCTATGCATTCCAGTTTGTTAGATGAAGAAGTCACACAAATCTGTAGTTTTCTTTGCTTGGTAGCCCATAATAAATGGCTGTTCATATAGTTCTTTGGGGTTTATAGGTCTAGCATGTTGTTTGTTTGCTGAGATAAAAGTTGAGCCAATTCGAATTTTATACCGAGATATGAGTTAGGCCAGTCGGGTTTTCGCAAAGATCTGCTTTTGGTCTTTATCCCAATTTTATTTGTATATTTGATTTTTTTTTTCAGACTATCGTTTGCTGTATTTGGATCTAGTTTTGGGAAGAATAATTTACTGATGCAGCTTTATCTTTGTTGTTATTATTATTAATGGCAGTCAATATTTTTGTCATATATAAATATGTTCATTTGGCTTTTTATTTTTTTTGGGTAAAATTGGCTTTCCTGGTGTTCTTAACTTGTTATTATTACTTGTGTGAAACTTAATGCGTCGTCGTATTACTATTTCCACATGTGGGGCCTTTTAAATTAGGTTGCCTTGGTATTTTATATTTATATTTATATAATATATATATTTATTGTGTTTTCGTTGGTAATATAAGTTGGGTGTGTATATATATATATGTATGTATATAGATATATTTATTACTAAGAGTGTTTTCCTATAGCTGCATCTTAGTAAGTTTTCTAGCTGCTATGGATTTATTTTATTTTCTCTGTGATAGAGACACATAGTGTAATAATTCCTCAAAAAAAAAAAGAAACTTTTGGACATGAAGCTATGCATATCTTTTTGCAAGCTAATATATGGTTTATTCAAAAAATAAAATACTAAGGTTTCTCATATTTTTATTATTATTATTATATTCCAAACTACATTGTACCTTTAAGAATTCTCTTTACATTAATGGGAAAGTGCAAAATGTTTTGACTTTATAAACCAATATATTTAATGAGCCATTAGAAGGCGCACTTAGAGTTAAGTTTTGGGACAATTTTGATATTCTGATTCTGTTAAAATTATTTGTGGAGCATCTAAAATAGGATGTGCAGGTGAATGGTGATCTAAATGTGTAGTTACTTTACGTCATCATTTTCATTTCTGATTTGCATATGATATATCTATACTACTGTCACCATACGAATTCTTATTCCTTTATTTTTTGACCATAGGAATATGGCCTCCTAAGTCTGACTTAACTTTTGTATGATTTAAGAAGTAACAAGCATAGCATTGCTTAGTTTTTCACTCACAGATACCTTGAAAAGCAACAAATCAAGGTTTAATTTGACGTGTTATGTATTTTAGGATTAAAAGTAATTGTTTGCATGAAGATTATTGTTTGGCTCAAGGTGAATCCCAAAAATGTAAGAATTTTAAATAATACTTTAAAAGTAATTTTTTTTTTTTAATTTTTTTTGGATATTTTAACATCAAAGAGTTGTTAGATGTTCTCTACCTTTTGGCTGGTAAGCTTTTTATATTAACACCCAAATTGATAGTAATTTTGTGGCATGTCCATTCTAGTGTATTTAAAACTGTGGTATGCATGGATGTCAGGTGCAAATTCCTTTCTCTTTACTGAATATCAGTATGTTGGGGTCTTCATGATTGCTTTTGCAATCTTGATCTTCGTCTTCCTTGGATCTGTTGAGGGCTTCAGCACGAAGAGTCGGCCCTGCACATTTGATGAGCAGAAGACGTGTAAGCCAGCACTTGCCACTGCTATCTTTAGCACTGTATCTTTCTTGCTTGGTGCTATTACCTCACTCCTGTCTGGTTACCTTGGGATGAAAATTGCCACTTATGCAAATGCAAGGACAACACTGGAAGCAAGAAAAGGTGTTGGGAAAGCTTTTATTGTTGCATTCAGATCTGGTGCAGTGATGGGTTTTCTCCTTGCTGCAAATGGTCTTTTGGTGCTGTACATCGTTATCAATCTCTTCAAGATTTACTATGGTGATGATTGGGAAGGCCTTTTTGAGGCCATTACTGGTTATGGTCTTGGTGGATCATCCATGGCTCTTTTTGGGAGAGTTGCTGGTGGAATATATACCAAGGCCGCTGATGTTGGTGCAGATCTGGTAGGGAAGGTTGAAAGAAACATTCCAGAGGATGACCCAAGAAACCCAGCTGTAAGCATCAGTTTTATTATAAGTAAAATGTTTTGTAAGTTGATTTCATTTTGGGACCCATGTATGCTTAGTTTATTATTCATTCAGGTGATTGCTGATAACGTTGGTGATAATGTTGGGGATATTGCTGGAATGGGGTCTGATCTTTTTGGATCATATGCCGAATCATCCTGTGCTGCTCTTGTTGTTGCTTCCATCTCATCTTTTGGGATCAATCATGATTTCACTGCTATGTCCTATCCTCTCCTCATCAGTTCCGTGGGTATTATTGTTTGTTTGATCACTACCCTCTTTGCCACTGATTTCTTTGAGATCAAGACTGTCAAGGAAATTGAACCAGCACTGAAAAAGCAGCTCATCATCTCCACTATTCTTATGACTGTTGGAATTGCAATTGTTAGCTGGATTGCTCTGCCATCGTCATTCACAATTTTCAATTTTGGGACCCAGAAAGTTGTAAAGAACTGGTAAGCTTGCAGAACTTTTCTGGAAAAAGTAAGTGAACTCACAGGTTGTGTATAGTTTTATGAAGAATTGTCAAGCCGCTAGAATATGGGTGTTCAGCTTGTATAGTTTGCTCTAAAAATCCTATAGAGTCTAATCATTATATTACTGATGTGATTTGGATTTTGCAGGCAGTTGTTCTTGTGTGTAGGTGTTGGTTTGTGGGCTGGACTTATTATAGGGTTTGTGACCGAGTATTATACCAGCAATGCTTACAGGTGCTTTTGTAGTTAGAATCTTGCTGCTCTTGATACATGTATTAGTACTGTTACTTTGGGTGTTGACTCTTGATACATGTACTTGCAGCCCTGTGCAAGATGTTGCCGATTCCTGCAGGACTGGTGCTGCAACCAATGTTATCTTTGGGCTTGCTTTGGGATACAAATCCGTCATTATTCCAATTTTTGCCATTGCAGTCAGCATTTTTGTTAGTTTTAGCTTTGCTGCAATGTACGGCATTGCTGTCGCTGCTCTTGGTATGCTGAGCACCATTGCTACAGGTCTGGCTATTGATGCTTATGGGCCCATCAGTGATAATGCTGGAGGTATTGCTGAAATGGCTGGCATGAGCCACCGAATCCGTGAGAGAACTGATGCTCTTGATGCTGCTGGGAACACCACTGCTGCTATTGGAAAGGTACTTTAATATCTTACAATATTTTTGAAATGGAAATTCTATATTTTAGGTTGCTATTTATATATATATATATATATATATATATACTTTTTTTAATTTATATATTTTATTATATACAGTAAAAATTCAAAAATCGTTTTTTAGTTTTCAATATTTTTGAATTGGCCTGGTAGTCTTTTGGTCTTAAGAAAATTGTTTTTAGATTGTCAATGTGGTTTTAGTTAATTCCTAAGCTTACTGTTCTACGGAAAGTTACTGTCTTTGAAGATGACTAAGAAATCCTGTAGTTGCATTCAAAAATTTTTTTTTTTACAACTTCTATAAACAATTGCAACAATTGCTATTAGCTATGGAGATGGTTGATCTGATATCTCTTCTTTGATAATCCCTGTTGTAGTAATTGTTATTTGCCTTGCTGTTTTTTCTACTCCCAATATGCTTCTGGTCTCTTTACCTTGTTACTAATTTCATTTGCCATATGATTATAGGGGTTTGCCATTGGATCTGCTGCATTAGTGTCCTTGGCCTTATTTGGTGCCTTTGTGAGCCGTGCATCAATATCAACTGTAGATGTACTAACTCCAAAGGTTTTTATTGGCCTGATAGTAGGTGCCATGCTTCCTTATTGGTTCTCTGCTATGACAATGAAAAGTGTGGGAAGTGCAGCTTTGAAGATGGTAGAGGAAGTGCGCAGACAGTTCAATACCATTCCAGGTCTGATGGAGGGTCTTACAAAGCCTGATTATGCTACCTGTGTCAAGATTTCTACTGATGCATCCATCAAGGAGATGATTCCACCAGGTGCCCTAGTTATGCTTACACCCCTCATCGTTGGAATATTATTTGGTGTAGAGACCCTATCTGGTGTACTGGCTGGTTCCCTTGTTTCCGGTGTCCAGGTAATCATTGGACATTAATGCATAATCGAAGAAACTCAATTTTTTTTAATTTGATGGAGCTATTATTTGCCTATACATTTTGTGAGATCCTAACTTATTATTTTTATTTATTTATTTTATCAGGTAGCAATATCTGCTTCCAACACTGGTGGAGCATGGGACAATGCCAAGAAGTACATTGAGGTAATAAAACTTGCGAGTTTTTGGTTCCTGAGTAAGAATGCAGTAGTATTTAAACGATGTGAATTTGTGGGGTTTGAATTTTCAGGCTGGTGCTTCAGAGCATGCAAGAACCCTTGGGCCAAAGGGTTCAGAACCACACAAGGCAGCTGTGATCGGCGACACCATTGGAGACCCTCTCAAGGACACCTCTGGCCCCTCGCTCAACATCCTTATCAAGCTTATGGCGGTGGAGTCGCTTGTGTTTGCTCCCTTCTTTGCCACTCACGGTGGCCTGCTTTTTAAGATCTTCTAAGGGAAGACTATGACGACAAAACATTGGGGGCCGCTAAAGGCTCAGTTTCATTTAGTTCTATTTTTGGTCCTGAGGGGGAAGAGGCTTATTTAACTTTTTTTATTGTTTTTTCTTTTTCTCTTGTACCAGTATACCTCCTCTCTTAGGTAGTGTTTATTCAAATTATGGACTCTGAGAATCAATTACAAACTCCTTTTGCGAAAGCTTAACGTGACCTCATTAGATGATTTGCGTGGGAAAAAGAAAAATAGTGCTCAACGTGACCTCTTCAATTTTATATATATTTTCCCTTTCATAATGCTTGGTTTTGATGTCCCTTGTTCTAACGTTAGGTTCATAGCATATTTTTTTTGGGTGAATAATCACTAAAATTATAAGATAAATTGAGTATATTTGTGTATGATTTGTCATTCTTATTTGCAATTGGTACACAGAAAATCAATTATTATTTAATATACTTGCGTTTATTAATTTTTTTTTTTAATATAAAACATTACAATTCTCTCTCAAAAAAAGGAGTGGCGAAGTCATTTTTGTTTATTTTGTTATTATTAATGTTTGATTGACAAAATGATATGAAACAGAAATAAAATGGAAAGGATGCATGTATAGAAAAATAAAATTGAATGGTCTATATGAAAAAAATTATACAAGTTAAAAAGGATAATTATGTAATAATACTTGATCTGAATGTTTATCATTATGATCAAGACTGTAGCAAGAGAAGTAAATGGAAAAGATCCATTTGACATCACTTCAATTCTCTCTCCATATAATAATTGAACTTCCAATGCTTTCTCTTCTCCATAACTGTTGATTAGGATCTGCAATTCATCTTCTTCTATTTTATCTTGATAGTTTTGTTTTTTATTTTTTCTAATGGAAATTGCAAAAATTGTTGATTTGGTTGAAGACTTGAAGGTTAGAAGAATTAAAGCACGGAAAGAGAGAAGTCGAATAAGATGGAGCGGTGGATTAATTGGGACTCAAACCTACGTGCTATATTTTCATGAACCATACGTACATAGATGTTCAACTACTAATTTTTTTTTTTCTTTTATGAAAAACTACTAATTTTAGGTGTTAATATGATAGNTACTAATTTTTTTTTTCTTTTATGAAAAACTACTAATTTTAGGTGTTAATATGATAGGAAGTTTTAACCACTAATAAAATAGAACAGCTTGATTTTACAATTCTTTTCAGCCAATTGAGGATGAAAATAATCAAACTTTTAACCTTGATTCAGTGATGAATTTAATCAAACTGTTAATAAAATTTAATTTTTAATGCATTTTAGTATATTTTAAAATTAAATTTATTTACATTGGAGTCTTTATAATTAATTTGTGCAATTGATACTTTATAATTTGAAAAAAATTGCACATTTATCAAATTTAATTAAAATTAGACATATTCTATAAACTTAAAAATTATATGCATAACACATAGACTTCAAAATTAATTTATTCATTTTTTATCGTACTAAAAATTAAAAAAAATTATAAAACAATAAAGAAAATTTAAAATTCATTTATTATTTTTATTTTTATTTTTGATACAATTAAAAATAAGGGAACTAATTTTGAATGTCACTTTTGCTATGCACATGACTTTTGAGTTGACGGAATGTGTAAATTTTAACTAAATTGGAAAAATGTGTAATTTTTTTTTTCAAATTTCAAAGCATCAATTGTAAAAATTAGTTGTAAAAATTCATATTTAAACAAATTTAATTTTAGAAGAAATTAAAGTGCATTTAAATCTGAAATTTAATAATACTTTTAAGTTAAATCTAGATGCTCGGAAGGTGATGAATTATNTTTTGAGTTGACGGAATGTGTAAATTTTAACTAAATTGGAAAAATGTGTAATTTTTTTTTTCAAATTTCAAAGCATCAATTGTAAAAATTAGTTGTAAAAATTCATATTTAAACAAATTTAATTTTAGAAGAAATTAAAGTGCATTTAAATCTGAAATTTAATAATACTTTTAAGTTAAATCTAGATGCTCGGAAGGTGATGAATTATATCACTAAACATCATGTAAAAACATACAAGTAGATGGGTTATAAAAATGTTACTTATTTTTTTATAAAAATTGAGCTATATACTTTTGATCAAAATGATTGATATAGTATTTATAGTGCATAATAATAACACCTTTTAGCAAGGAATGGCGAGGTCCATACATATAAAGAACTATTGTAGAAGTTATATATTCAGCGAAAAAAAGATTGTACCAAATATATATATCAAATTATCAGTACCAACATTTACCAAAAAAAAGAAAGAAAATATCAGTACCAAATTATGTGCGTAGGTATGTATTGACTCGAAAAAGGAAAATATCTCAAAAGTAATATGATAATTTTAAAATGTAAATTGTCATTAATAATTTACTATTATTGTTAAATTAATAATAAAATGTTGCTAATAAAATTATTAATAACGGTCTACATTTTAAAATTGTTAAATATATTTATAACGATAGCATGACTGATGTATATATATATAATCATGTTTTTATAAAGTATACATGATAATTTTAAAATGTAGATCTTCATTAATATTAGTTATTAATGAATCTTTTTTTATTGATTAATTGTTCATAATCGATTATTAATGACGATCTGCATTTTAAAATTATAAAATTTACCTTATAATAACCTAACTAATATATATATATATATATATATATATATAAGGTATACATAATATTTGTTATGTTTAGGTAAAGAATTTAAAAGCTAAGATTAAATCATAAATAAATAGATAAGTAATTTAAATTTTTAAAAAAATTTGATGATATATTTATCTATTTATTGTTTATTTATCACTTAATCATAGCTTTTTAATTTCATATTTATAATAAATGTTAGACATACTTGATAATAGATATATATATATATATATATAAATAAAAAAACAATGTGAGACTTTTCTGTTTAAAATACTTGGGTAACAAATTTTTTATATAATATATAAAATCCCTTTCAAATAAGAAAGATATTGGCTTCATTATTACGAGCTGTCTTAATTTCATGTCTCCCTCTAGAAACCAAAAATCCCTTTGGGTCACTTTCCCTCACAGCAGACAATAATAGAAATAATAATGGCAACAATACGATAACGTTAACTTGTTAACAAATTTTTTTTATCATATTTCACTTTTATTCTTGTAATATCAAACACCAATATTAAAAATTAGTTGCAAAAATATTAGTTTCGAGATTTTGATGGCCGAAAAGTTAGATTAAAATAGAATTTTTCCGCTCAAGGCCGGAACCACAATTAATGAAGTTCATTAATTTTACTAATGTGCTATCATAAATTGATGAATTATATTTTTTATTTACTATTTATTTATTTATAAAATAAGTTATAATACTAGCATTTTAGCTGAAATAGTTTTTTGAACAATGACGAACAACTAATCTTGACCGAAAAAAAAAACCACTCATTATTTCTCCTCCCCGAATATCACCATGATTTTTAGGAATCAGCTTTGAGGAATGATGAGAATTATTTACGTAAAAAAATATTATTTATTAATAAAATACAATAAAATTATATGCAATAAAATTTTAAATATTAAAAAATATATTAAATAGAATCAATTAATACTTACCAAATGGTTTTACTGGTGACAATCCTAATAACTTTTTATGCAGTTATGCTCACAGTCAAAATTTGGAACACTACATTCTACACATATCCATGTTAAAACTTATTTTTGCTACCTACACTAAGAAATTATGTCTATTTTATTTTCATTATAGAAAGCCCAACCCTGGTTCGTTTTGCTAGCTAAACTTATTTTATTTACACTAACAAACAAAACAAGGTGGTTTGGTTCGGTGCAGCCAGTTCAGTCGATTTTTCATGTAAAATGTCCACCCTTCATTCGTTTTTGGGTTTATAGCACAATTGCTCTTCAATTTTGACACGCTTTTTCACTTGACATCTTATTTATTTTTTTTTAACCTCCCAAGTTAAAGTTAGGTTGCCCCGTTACTATTAAACATATTTTCCGTTAAACTTCTGTAATCAAAACATGTGTGAGTTGTGCGTGCTATAGTTTGTTACGTCGTTTAGCTCCAAAACGACAGAGAAATCGAACAATGTCCTGAATTTTGGTGTGAGGCAAACAAAGAGGGCATGCCAAAAGCCATTAGATTTTTTTTTTTTTTTCTGTTTCTGTACAAACCACACAGCCAACAAAAGAAGATTGAGCACTACAAACCCAACAACAATACCAACTTCAACAGCTTTTCTAGTTTTTAGCCTTCTTGAATTTTTAAATGAAGAATTTTCTATTGCATTTATATTGATAGTTGATTTTAGAGTAGGCTTCTGTGTTGGAATATAAGGAAATGGTGAAAAAGTGGGGTTTGAAGAATTACAAGGTGGAGCAGGGGGAGAAGTAAAAAGAGGTGGTGAAGAGGAGGAGGGGACAGAAGGAGGAGTTGATGGCAATGTCAATCCTGGGGGATAAGCATATTGAGAAACAATTAGAGGAGGTGGAAGAACATGAGCATGATGATACTTATCTTATGCCCCAGTTTGTGGTGGAGGAGGAGAAGTTGAAGAATGAGGTGTTGAAACACTGGTTAAAGGAGGTGGGGTTACTGTTGGAGGAGTTCGAGAGGCTTGGGGAGGAGGAGAACCTCGGTGAAGTAGGGGGTGGTGTGGACAAATTTGGAGGCGATGGTGTAGTTGCAACCGGAGGAGGAGTAGCAGGAGGCAATGGAGGTGGGGCTGCATCAGTAGGCACTGGTGACGACGGTGGTGGCGAAGCAGGAAGAGATGAGAGAGGTGCAAAAGTAGGAGTTCATGGGGGTGGGGCAGATGCATATGGTGATGGTGGTAGAGATAGAGGAGGAGATGGCGGTGGCGTTGATTGCAGCGGGGATGGAAGGGGAAAGACAGGCACTACTGGAGGAGAAAGAGAGATGTTGGAGGTGGGGTTGAAGCAGCTAGAGGATTAGAAGTTTGATTGGGCACATACGTTGAAGAATGGGGTAAAGTGCTTGAAAGATTTGATGGAGAAGGAGGAGAAGAACATATATGAGTTGGGCATTATCCAATTTCTCTGTCGTTTTGGAGCCAAACAACGTAATAAACTAAAGCACGTGCGGCTCACACGTTCTTTGATCACAGAAGCTTAACAGAAATTAAATTTAGTAGTAACGGTGCAACTTAACTATAGCTTGGGGGGTGAGTTGTCAAGTGCAAAAACGTGTAAAGATTGAGGGGCAATCGTGCCATAAACCCTTTGTTTTTTGATGGGTTAGGATTCGAAAGAACAAACACAAATCATGAAACATATAACCTAGACAAAGGTGGTCTGTCTTATATATGTTTATTAGATTACATGCATTTATCAAGTTTATACGACCCATATTTATATTTTCATCAAGTAATGCGTTATACGTAACCTAGGCGATAATGGTTTGTCCGGTATAGGTTTACCGAATAACATACATTCATCCAATTTATTCAACCTGAACTTACGTTTCCATCAATCATTAAGAGTGTTGTAGTATATGTAATTTGGATGATATTGGTCTATCTAATCCATGTTTACCAAATATCATATATTGAAAAGGGATAAGTGTAGGTGTAAAATTTAATTTATTTTTTAAAATGCTTAAAATTATTTATGATATTTTATCAATTGATATTATTGGAAAATAAAAAAAAAATTATTAAATTTGTAACTACCTAATAAATTATGAATAAAACTGTTATTATTTTATTTTTTGAATTAGACCAACTGTTAGGTTTTAGATGCTTGGCATTCTGCCAAACCATAACAATTTTGTCCATGCTGAGGCATATAGTAGAGGTGTAACTATGATGGTACCTCTTTGTGTGAGCAATGTAAGTTCTTGTGTTGATGGTACGTGGTAAAGGCATGGCATGGGTGGAGGAGGCCCATCGGGCCAACAATAGGTGCTGCTGGTGCATTGATTTAGCAGCAGGCTGTGAGCATGGGTATGTGCATGTGCAGCAGGTAATGTGACAGGGGCCCAACAAATCGTTGCAGCAGAAAGGTATCGATGCGCACTGTGCGTGGGCTTACACCTGAGTGCAATGTGTGCCTGCGTGCTGTGCTTGGGCTGTGTCATTGCATGCATGCCGCTGCTGCGTGGTGTGGTTGATGCGTGTTGGCATTGTTGCACGCTATGGTTGAGGAACTTCGTAGCATGTGTGCTTAGTGTGGCCGAGTAGTGCACTGCATAGCCCTGTGATAAAGCACATTCAAGCACATGTGATGCGATCAATAGTGTTGGCTTGATGACTTGACCTGATAGTGCGATTAAGTGAGCCGTAGTGGGCATGGTTGGTTGTTTAGCTGCACTATGGTGCAAGAATGCTTGCTGGTTAATGGCTAAGGGCACGTGACATATATGCCTACACCAAAGGCTAAGTGGCGCTGATGGTCGGCAATAATGGGGCAAGTGATTGGCAGCTATTGCGAGTAGTTACCAAGAGTGGGCTTACTTCTCTACCTTTGTGGTAGGCATTCAGAGACTTAATGCACAACCAGGCACATACTGACTGGTGCTATCATGTTCTAGCAGTTAAGGATATCAACTGCTAAAGCCAGATGGCCAAGCGTGGTTGAGCCAGGTGTGTAGCAGCTAGGAGATATTAGTTGCATAATTTTGATTTATTGATGGGATTGCTTGATTTACCAAGCTATAAAGACATTTTATGGCAATCTTTTGCAGATTTTTGGATAGTTACTTATTTGCGATTGCGTAAAAAAAGAAGATAAAAAAAAAAAGAAGAGAAAGGTTGGAGACAACCTCTTAATGTTTGTGTGTTAGCATCTTAATGTGTGTATAGTTGGTTGTGATTTCCTATACGGTGTGTGTATTTGTCATGTGCCTAGCCTCAATGATTTTGTGTGATTATATTGACCGACTAAAATAGGCTTCCTTAAGCTGCGAAAATTTTATATTTGAATATAACCTTGTAACACCAACCATGTATATATACACACACACATACAGGAGACATGCATAGTAATTCCACACAATTTCCCATCTTTTCAACCGGCTTCTTCTTCGAGCTCTGTACTAAAGGATTCATTCTCTTCTCTCTCAGCTACAAATTAACAATGCTCTTATTCTCTTCCAAACAGACCAAACTTCCTCCTTTCCCTTCTTCCACTCTCTGTTCTCTCTCTCGCTCTCTTTCCTCTGTTCCCTTTCTCAAACTTCGCAAACTTACCCATCTTCCTCAACCTCTCCGTCTCCAAGTCCGTGCCATTGACACTGCACAGCCTTTCGACTACGAGACTCACATCAAAACCC
Source organism: Ochetophila trinervis (assembly GCA_003254975.1). Taxonomy (NCBI): domain Eukaryota; kingdom Viridiplantae; phylum Streptophyta; class Magnoliopsida; order Rosales; family Rhamnaceae; genus Ochetophila; species Ochetophila trinervis. The sequence continues at coordinate 14,159 of QANX01000250.1, forward strand.
ATTTTCACCAACCGAAATCCCTCAAAATCGCCATATTTGGGTTCGGAAATTTTGGCCAGTTTCTTGCCAAAGCGTTCGTTAGCCAAGGCCACGCAGTCCTCGCTCACTCTCGCTCCGACTACTCCAATACAGCGCAGAAACTCGGCGTCTCATTCTATGCGGACCCGCACGACCTCTGCGAGCAGCACCCAGAAGTGGTTCTCTTATGCACTTCCATTTTGTCCACCGAAAGCGTGATCAAATCAATCCCATTTCAGAGATTGCGAAGAAATACCCTTTTCGTCGATACGCTTTCGGTCAAAGAGTTTCCAAGAGATTTGCTGTTGAAGTATTTGCCTGCTGAGTTTGATATTCTCTGTTCGCACCCAATGTTTGGACCTCAGAGTGGCAAAAATTCGTGGATTGGTCTTCCTTTTGTGTATGATAAGGTTAGGATTGGGGACGGTGGGTTTAGGATCAAACGGTGTGAGAAATTCTTGGACATTTTCACGAGGGAAGGTTGTAGGATGGTTGAAATGTCGTGTGAAGAGCATGATAGATATGCTGCCGCATCACAATTCGTGACGCATACGATGGGGAGGGTGTTGGAGAAGTATGGTTTGGTTTCGTCTCGGATAAATACAAAAGGGTATGAGACCCTTTTGGATTTGGTGGAAAATACAGCAGGAGATAGCTTTGATTTGTATTATGGGCTGTTTATGTATAATAAAAATGCAATGGAGCAGCTTGAGAGGTTGGACATGGCATTTGAGGCTCTTAAGAAAGAGTTGTTTGGGCAATTGCATGAGGTTTGTAGGAACCAGCTCTATGAGAAGCCTGCTATGCCACAGAAGTTGCTTCCTTTTGGTGTTCAAAATGGTGTTCTCGTGGATACAAAGATGGAAAAGTGATTGACAAAAGAAAACAATTTTCTGTTTCTGGGGTATGCATAAATTTCTACGAATGCTTTTTAAATACTTTGCCCTTGTATTGTGGTGCTGCTGAAGAAAAGTCATCCTTCTTTCTTTTTTAATTAACTTTTATACGATCTACTTTTAATAGTTAGCTATATAGTGGGCGAAACATGATATACAATGATTGTATTTTGTAACTATTAAGATTATGCATTTCCTTGTTACTTTAGTAAGAATTTCTATAAAAAATAAATCAATAAAGAATTTATCAGTTCTAGAAAGTTTGACATGATTAACCCTTTCTAACTTCCTATCAAAATTAAGGCATAAAGCTTGTATGAATATTATTTTTTCCATGTCAAACCCAAATTGAACTTATCTTGCTCGTCAAACCTCAAAGTTTCTATCCAGGCTGAGTAATTTCTCAGAAGTTTAAATCATATATATGAATTAGTTCCATGTCTTTTACATAATATCAAATCGTGAAACCCCAATTAATTTTTGCCTTTTTTTCTTAGCAAGAGAAATAGTTATTCATGGTCTTAAAACATAAAATAGTTCAGTAACTATGCACAATCTTAAAATGGTCTTAGGAGTAGAGGTGTAAAAATGGACAGACTGTACGAATACGATATATTAAAATTGAGCACAATACGAACACGATACGGTATAATCTGTATCATGTCCAGCACGAATATAATTGGCACGAGCACATGTATGATCCATGTCTGATACGAGTACGACATGTGTCCGGTACGAACACAGCACTAGCACATAAGTATTTGGGCCCATAACACACTTGGCACGGTAAGAAAACTAAATAAGCCGGTACAAGCACGGCACGAAAAATACATAGACTAGCACAAACACGAATGAAACAGCTTTTAAATGGACTGGACCAGTACAGCACAATCTACTTTACACTTCTACTCTGGAGCTCCTCCTATATTTTCCAAGTAGAGCCGCAGCCAGTATGGTTTGATTTTTTATAGGGAAAAAAAAAAAAAAAAAAGACTATTTTCAGGAGTCAGTAATTTTACTGTATCACTAAAACATACTTGATTTTTATCGTTCTTACTTTTGTTTTGACTTTCCAATGTAATTTCAGAATCCATTTGTGGACAACTGAGTCATGGCCACCAATTCTGGGTAGAGGCTTTGTTCAAATCCTTTAATTGTCTCTGCTAAATGGCAAATGTGCCTCTTATATGTACTGAGAAGGTTCAGTTTGGTCTTTGCTGGAGAGGTCTCAAACCGCAAATATCTTTCAAATATCTTTCTGGTACCTCCAAAGTCTCTAATATTGGAGCATCACAGGAGAGGTTGTGATATCCCAGTGCTTTGTGAAAGCAATTCAATATGATAGAAGAGTGGGATTCTATATTCCTGTTTTGTGTTCTCTGAGTTGCTGGTTTTTGTTTCTATACTTTCTGTGATTGCCTTAGTTATTTCTTACATGAATCCATGTTTCATCTGACTCCATTGTTAATTGCAGTGCTAGGAACCATTTTCTCTTAGAGGTCCCGTCATTATTTTTATGGAAGACTAATTTAATTAGCATTTGCATAAAATAAAAGGACTATTTTACATGGACCAAATTAATCTAACCAGATTTGTGATATCCAGTGATGTGATAATATATGTCAGTATGTGAAAAGATAAACCACATTAGGTGTAAAAGTAAGCAAGTGGAAACACACAAATAAAACAAAAATACATAACCTGTGACTTGGCATCTTAAATTGGATGAAAACAAAAAGATGCTAAATAATACAAGGTCATTCAATTATATGAAAAGAAATTCATGGGGCCTCTGTTTTAATAACTGCATTCACTCCTTGGTTTTAAATTTTTGGGGCATACCTTGTTCCTCCTGCTGCTGCAATTTCTTTTTTTTACTTATGGAGCCCATTTAATGCAATGTGGCTTTCCTACAACAATGCGGGAGGGCTTTGTAATTAATTGGGTCTCTGTTTCTTTTTTTAAAAAAAAAATAATCTATCCGTAGTGAAGTTATTGGTCCAGAAAGTATTCAGCGAGCGGGCCAATTTATACGTCTTTTTAACTTAATAAGAGTCCGCGATAAAAGTCCATGTCACTAAAAACTCCCTCTTTCTCGTGCAGTAACAATGGAAGAGAGCACATGAATCCATATGGGTCTTTGTTTTTATTGATTGTGCATTTTGTTTGTTTATTTGGATGTCAGTTTCTCCAACTAAAAGAAAACAAAATGACAGAGGCCTGTAAAGAATGTTTATTTACACCTATGCTTCTAATTTTTAGAATGCTGTGATATTTTGTTTTTTAAATTTTAAAATTAATGTTCATGTCCTCTGTTAATTTTAAATATCATTTAAGTACTCTTTTATCATCATTTACTGTTAACTAATATTGTTTTTTCTTTCACATACCTTTTATGTGCAAAGCCAACTGCGGTAGTTTTTTGTCTTTATTGCTCCATCTAACTCTTTCTTTCTCTAAATTATTTGAAAAAAAGAATAAAAATAAAAAAAAGGAAGAGAATATGATTTTAGAGATCGAGAAATCAAAAGAAAATGTAAAAATCTCTTCTTGTAAAATCGATTCTAAAATTTGATTTATGTAGGATATTAACTATATATTCAATGCTATATTTTTTTTTTAATTCTTATTAATATGGATTAGACTCAAAAATCATTTTAAAGGACAAAATTTTTTAATTTTTCTCTAAATTTTTAGTCTCAAAAATCCTATGTCTTTTCCTTTCAATTTTGTTTTTTTTTTTTCAAACATTTTAAAGAGAAAAAAAGTCAGATGGAACAAAAAAGATAAAACTACTCATGTTAGCATTCCACGCATAAAAAAATAATATTATTTAACAATTAATTATAATAAAGAGCATTGAAGCATCATTTAAAATTACCAAGGAGCATAACCGTTAATTTTTAAAAAATTTAAAAATAAAGTATCACATATTTCAAAAGTTAAGACATAGATGTCAATGAACCCATAAATAATATAGTGGTTGAAAGCATTTATAATCTTTGAGACGACAATTTGGACTTTTATGGGGCTTCAGTAATAATACATTACAAAATTTTTATTTTATTTTATTTTATTTTTTTAGTACCGGGCTTCAGACAAGATCTTCGATAAACTTTTTAAAAGCTTCGTTTTTTCTATTTTATAGAGCTATGTTTCTTTTTTATAACATCAATGAACTTTTTAAAATAAAAAAATAAAAATGAAAAGTCGAATTCTCTATATTAAATTTTATTTATTATTTTTAATTTTTTAGACATACTTATAATTAAATATATTAATTATACTTTTATATTATAATTTTTAAATACTATTTTGGTGTAGAAATGATAAAAAAAAATATAAATCATAAATATTTATGGAAAAAAACAAAATAAAAAGTGATTATAAAAAGTGCTATTGGAGTTACAAAACATTTCACTCATTATTTTTTAAAAATTCTTCAAAATACTCTTTATATTATAAATAATACTCTTTAAAATAAAAAGCACTATTGAAAATGCTCATACATATTGTTATTTGGCGATAGTAATTGATCTCATCTATATTTGACTAACTTATATGTGAACTATCCTATATAATAAATTATATAATATTTGTAGTATTACAGTTAAAAAGATGTATGGTCTGCAGAAGTGTAAAATATCACAATAGAACTCATTTATTATTGAACTCTACATTTTAGTTTTCCTCATCGTATTGGATACACAGGTAGATCAATTGGTTTGCCTAATTGTTTAGTTCGGAAGCTCTGATTTCCTCTGCCAGAACGAGGCAATAAATAGCTTGTATTGTATGTATACTGTAATATATCTATTCATTCTGTTCCTTTCTTAAAGATTTGTCAATGAGGTTGTTGGAAATCTTTAACTAGCCCTTTTTTTTTAATGTTTTCTACTTAGTTTTATTGAAGCCATGGAATCTTCTCAAATAATGCATGACCAAGTTACCAAGAAAGTCTTTAAATGCTATTATAATTATGTGCCATAAGTTTCACCATTGAGATTCCAAATCTACCACCCATAACATTAATTGTTACGAAGGAAAAAAAATCTTTGTACAGGAAGAAAACAGCAAGATATGATCTGTGGGCTGCAACTATAGTTCATATATAGAACACAGAAAGTGACATTAGATGCGGTCTTAAAAACCAATAACAGGACCTGCATATAATATATATATATATATAGACACACATATTCATGTAAAAACCATATATATATAAAAGATACATAAAAGCAATTCTAAACTTTGGCAACATGAAGAGCTCTCTGTCCTCGCTGGTAATATTCCCAGTGTGTAACAGCATAATCCTTTATGTTTCTGAATAACTTTGGATTTTTGTCGTTGATCAACCCTTGTTCTGGTCCAATCTCTTTGTTGGCTTCAGGTGTATAGAACATAGCCACAGAAATCCTCTCCCTCTTTGAGTTGGCCAATACCCTATGCACCGGGCTCTTGAAAATTCCATTTGTCATTATCTGCAAATACTCCATAGAACAACAGGTCAAGAAATGCAGAATCCAATATTGGTAAGACATATCTAAATAAACAGAAAATTCTTCCTTTTAAACTAGTCACTATGATGGATCAAGCTCTTGCATATTTTGTAATGCTTTTTTTTTTTTTTTTTCTTCCTTTTCTGGACAGATTAAATTAACTTGAGGAAAATTGACAATTTTAAATTGGGATTCAATCTCAAACCCAAAAGCTGAAGCGGTCTGGACTTAATACCTCCATTTGGTCACCCATGAGGACGAGGAAAGCATGAGAAATTGTAGGAACTGTGAACCATTTTCCATCTTTGGAAACTTGAAGACCTTCGACATCATCTTGCAAGATGATGGTATACCCTGATCCGTCTGCATGAGATTTCAGACCAAGAACCAGATCAGGCTTTCCACAGCATGAGTAATAGTTAAACCTTGCTTGCAGTTGAGCTCGTTCACCAAATTGATTCAAGAAGCAATTTTCTTCCAAGTTCAATGACTTTGCCATGGCTTTAGAAATTTGCTCTGTTAGCGTCTTCATTTTATATGTGTATTCTTCCAAAACATTTCTGCATATATAAATCCAAGCAGAACAGAAGGGTAATTTTTTTTTTCACCAGGGGAAAAAGGAATTTGACAGTAATAAAGCAGAAAATTAGTAACAGAGAATTTTCATATGCACCTGAATGAAGTCGGAGTTTGAGGCCAAAAATTGGGCATCCTTGTATCTTGTGGATAAACATCAAGAAAAAGGCGATCAGACCAATCGAGCGGCTGAGCTTCTTCAGGAACAGGGTCAGCTCCATATCCTTGAACCTCTGCAACTCCTTTCTCGTACTTGTTTTTCGCTTCCATTGGTTGTTCAAAGAATTCCTTCGCAACTTGCCGAATGCTGTCCAGAAAAGAACTGGACATTCCATGGCCTATTACCTGAAGATCAATAACAGTTTCTTCAAATTTTCTATAGCCTAATCGACCACTGTCAACATGGAAATGAGAAAACAACGAATAAAGATTTTAAATTGCTGTATGTATATATATACTGCTGGCTTTCCCACATATATACTGATTAAAGAGTTCATGAAGCGACTGAATTATGGACCTGAAAGCAGCCCCACGAACTTAGTGCTGAGTGAAGTCTGTGCAGTTCATCATGATCTGGTTTAGAGCTTGGCTGTGATGTTGAAGACGGTGAGATGAGACTGAGGTCGATGATGGGTATTGAAGATAACTGAGAAGGAACATCTTGATCATCAGGTTCATGATGATCACCGTTTCTACAAATATACAGATGGGGTGGTTCTTCACCATTGATAACCATTTCTTGGACACGCTTTGAAAGAAGCACATCAGCTGGGGGAAGCGAAACAGTACCGGCCATGGGGAGAAGTTCTTCTTGGACTTGGAATTCTGCTCTGAGTGTAACAGTGAATTGGACCTTAAACCTTAATAATTTGATTAATGGTGATTTATGAACACAATGTATCTGGTACCATATCTTTTTGCCGTGTTAAAAGTATATAGTTCAATTTTAAGTTCATTTATCAATTCGAACTTAAGATACTGAGAACAATAGTATTGAATTGTAACTTAATATATGGTACCAAAACTGCAGATTTTGGATTAAGTTTTCTTCATTAATTTCTTTTTCAAGTCCAGTGAAAACTAAGTCGTTTTGTTTGCGTGTTTGCAATTCTTTTCCAATTTACTTTAATTTATATGTAAATTTGGTCTAATTCTCAAGTCTACTTATTAAAGTCTATATATAAGATGATAATTTAAATTAGACAATCCATATTAGCTAGAAGTCTGAAGAGGTTGCTGTCAAAACACTTATTTTTAACTTTTATACTTTTCAAAAGAGATGGCTTATCGCTTGGGAGATTTTTGATAATGCTCTGAGTCTCTAACTAGGTTTGTCCACACGAGGACCACAACTAGATTTAAAAGGAATCATTTTTATCTTTTCTCCACAAATAATTGTTGATGTGATTTTATGTGTCGATATTTTACCATCATTCACCATAAATCATTATCCTTACACTGGAAACCAATAATTTGCTAATTTGATATCAAATATATTGTTACTGGCATGCAACAGAACTAGAAGTACTTGTTGAAGAACCAAAGGTTATTCTTTTACTAAGTTTGAGTTATTACTTTTTAATCTATTCTTCTAAAAATAATGTTAATCTACAAAAATGAATAAAATAAAGAGGGCCAACTTTTATTATTGAGGCATTAAGACAACAAACTAATTCTGCATTTGATGCAATGCAGAGCTGAAATTTTCAGACTATCCGCTAATTGTTGTATTTTAAAATGATATATTATGTTTTCTGGTTAAACTATTCAATCCCATAAAACTTTTAATACATTTTTCAACATATAATTGTGGTACATTTATTAGTATTCCTAAAAATGATTTATGATGGATTTATTCGATAAACAATTTTTTTTTTCTTATAGGAAGGGATAAATAAACATGAAATCAATATCAAAACTTGAATAACTTTAATATAGGCCATTGGATCATAATTATAGAGTAGTAAGTGCGTGAAAAAGGCATTTTTAAAGGCTCTATTTGGAGTAAAGAAGATGGAAGGGAAAAAAAGTGGGTGAAAAAATTAGTAGTGGTCATTGGTTGAAAACTGATTTATTTTGAAAATAACCAATTAAATTTAATTAGTAATTGAATTAGATCGGTTAAGTTAATCGGTTTGGTTCGGACTTTTATCTAAATTTTTTAGATTTTTTAAAATTTAATTTTTGAACTTTTTACTTTGAATTTTTGACATTTAGAATTAATTTTTTGTGACAAAATTTTTTGGGCTTAAACTTTGTTTAAAAAATTACATTTTTTTTCAAAACTTAACACATAAATGATTAAAAAAAATTACTCTTATTTAAAAAATGATTGGAAAGAGAGAGTTAGAGAATAGAAGTAATGCCCTAAACTTTATCTAAAAAATGATTGAGTGTATGTAGATTTATAGTAAAATAGTTAATCTATTAATAAAAATAAGTCATATAATAAAAAATATTTTTTTTTAAAAATTAAAAAGTATCGGTTTGATTTTGATCGGTTGTATCAATTTTTGGCTTTAGCAACTGAACCAAACCGATCCAATTCAAAACCAATCAAATCTAATAACACTAAACTAACCGATCCAAATAAATTAGATTGTATTGAATCGGTTAATTTCATTGGTTTGTTGATTTTTTTGCACACTTTTAAAAAAAATATAGAGAGAAAAAAGTGGAGGAAGAAAGCTAAATGGTAGTATTCGATTGAGATTTTAAAAGATTTTTATAAGTTTGAAATAATTCATAAATTTTCGATAAACTCATTATTGATTTTGTAAGAATTTTTAATAGTTTGTGACATTTTATCATAGAGTTTAATAGGTTTTAATGGACTTTTTATTGTATCTTTTATCCATTTTTAGTTTTTTAATAAATATTTCTATTTGTTAATGAAATATTTTATTTTTTTTATTTTTGAAAATTGAAGAGATTGCAACACTAGGTTCTGAACCAATGCTTCGCATTAACATTAGTAGTCTTTGCTTCCAATAGAATATTATTTTTTATTTTTTAATGTGTCTCTCTCGTCTTTTATTTTATACATTTATACACAAATATAATTAGATGATTTATTAGATCAACATATTGAATCCACATTCATGAGAAAAATACTTCCCATAATCCAAGAGTACCTGAATTTTTTCCGAATTTGTGATAGACTTTGAACTTTCTTATTTGTACTAATCTTTTAAAAAAAAATTCAAAATTAATGATTTTTCATATTCATAGATTTTCATAAAATTATAATTAAATACGCTCTAAACTTTATAGACACTATATAAATCAATTGAATACACTTGTATGGATTTCATTCAAATTTAATTAAATAAATATTTTTTAAAAAACTCTTTTAAAATCCATTTAACTCTGAATCCAATGCACCCCTTCACTTTTTTAAAATGTTTTCTCAGCACAATTGAATAGCTTTAATATAGACCATTGGATCATACTTCTAAAGGGGTAAGCGCGAATGTACGATAAAAAGGAGAGAGGAATGTCTTGTTTCTGTAAAAAGACGACGATGGCCTTGCATCTAGACGGAACCATTAGTGGTGTTCGGCACCTCCTAGAAAACCTGTTATGTCCGTTTTAAAGTGCTCCGATGATGACAAAGCGAAACCCCATCTCATGCTATCATCATAGAATCATATATATGTTCTATATATTTATATGTGTGCCCCAAAACATCCTCTTATCGGCTCAGAATTTCAGGTACCATTTTCTTCCTTCGTTTCTTTTTTACTTTTCTGTTTGGGTGCCGGGTAAAGTACTCTGGTAATGGAAAGGATAAAAATCAAGCCTTTTTCGTTGTAAAGGTTTTTTGTTGAATTGTTGACCAAGAAAGGAATGGAAATAAACTGTACCGAGTGAGATTTTAAAGATTTCAAAGAGTTTTGTTTCTCTTTCTTTTCCCACCGCAGTTTTCTCGGAAACCAAACTGAGCTTTCGACCTAGTGAGGTGGAAAGTTTTTGTTTTTTGGATTTTCATTTATGGGTTTTGCTTGCATGGATTTATGGTAAATGGGTTTCTGCGTTTCTTTAATCTTTTTGTAGTTTTCTTGGGAGAAACAATGGGGAGTGCCTCATCGGTGTTGACTCAGTATGACATCGAAGAAGTTCAGGAACACAGCAATAAGATATGTGAGTCTTAATCTTTGTCTTTCTTCTAATGGTTTCCTTTTTCTTTTCTATTCTTTTCTGTTTTGGTGTTATTATGCTATTTTTGTTTAGTTCTTAGTTATATTTTTTTGGGTGTAAAAATAGTTTCTCAGCAAGAGATAGTGTCCTTATATCAAAGATTTTGTCAACTTGATCGGAATGCGAAGGGTTTTATCTCAGCTGATGAGTTTTTATCGGTTCCTGAATTTGCAATGAATCCACTTTCTCAGGTAGTTCAGACTGAAAACGTCACTTTATTCTGAATGTTTGTAATCATTTTGGTAGCTTGATTTTGTGGTTTTCTACAGAGGCTGCTTAAGATGGCGGATGGTTTGAACTTTAAGGACTTCGTGGCTTTCTTGTCTGCATTTAGTGGTAAAGCTAGTAAGCAGCAGAAAATTGAATGTGAGTACTAATTACCTTGATTCTGTTATACATGTCCAGTAAAAAAGTGATTTTATTCCTTTGAATAATGTAAATGTTATTGAGTACCTTCTTAGACCCTCTGATACTTTGTCTATAATATTCCAGTATGACTAAATAAATGGCAATTCATATATAAAATGCTTCCATGATCAAAATTGAGTATATTAGTTAGGCTAATATATTCGTTATTGTTCACATGTATTTAAGTTCTTTGTTTCAATGTTACTTTTATGATTAAGCAATTTGGTTATGTTATTTGATCAAGGTTGGCAGAGAATAGAAATTCAGTTGTATTATTCTGTCATTGGTGATTAATTAAAGAATATATTTCCTCTTCTATATGGAGATTAAATTGTTTGTATATATTGTACTAACGTACTGGTTGTTTCTCAGTTATTTTCAAGGTTTATGATTTTGATGGTAATGGAAAAGTGTCTTTTAATGACATATTAGAAGTGCTGCGGGATCTGTCAGGTTCTTTCATGTCCGATGAGCAAAGAGAGGTACCATCATATATTTCTCTCTCTGTTTTATTATATATACTATCACAAACAGAAATTTATATTGAAACTCGGTGATAATTAAGGGTTTCATTCAAAATATGTTCGTTTCTTGTTTAATGAGTAATTAATGCAAAGGAATGGTAATGGAGTGATGGAAAAATTACAAGAAAAAGTATTTTGTAAAAGTGTGATGTCCTGCTTGATGGACTTTGCAGATTCAGTGCCATATGTTGAAAATACTTTTGCTTCCTTTAGAATGATGCACTTCTTGAATGAATATGCACTCTTATTGTTAGTTATAAATTTGCTAGTGGAGAATAAACTCTTACAGCATTTGCCTTTTCTTCTGTGATTTGCAGAATATATTGAGCCAAGTATTGCGAGAAGTAGGTTACACGAGGGAATCATACTTGATATTAGATGACTTCATCAAGGTATTTCACTCTTTAGAATTCCTCTGTGCATTATTTGGATGATTCAAATATAATTTAGAATAAGCAAGAATTAAAGAGGATGGAGAATACTTGCTTATGTCTCACTTAGTGCTGATGCAGGCAACAAGCTATGACTTGTATGGAACTACTATTAGTACTTTTGCTCCACACTTGCTTCTATTATATCTCCTTAGGAAAAGGCTTTTCAAAAATATTGCTCCACAATTTGTTTTAATACTGGCCTATAGCAAATTGACCAAGAATTAGATAGTAGTTATCTAGAGAAAGTTAATTCTGGTCAATAGGTAAGCATTTTAGTGAAAAGTATTCCTTTTCGACATTTCACATGTGGGTCAAAATCGAGTGTTTAGTTCTGTTGCATTAGCCATTTTATCAAGTAACAGAAGATCATATGACGGATGTTGCTGATCTGGTTGTACTCAGAACTGATGTTTGTGTTTCTAACTAAGACACTAATTTAACTTTAACTTGGAAATGGTCCTGTTTAATCACTGCAATTTTTTTTTTTTTTGTGGTATACCTTGTGAATGTTGAACTGTTCTCTGTTGCTAAGAGTCCTTCGTCTCTGTTTCAGGTTCTTGGGAATCCTGGTCTAAAAATGGAGGTTGAAGTGCCAGTTGACTAGTTGCGGACTGTCAATTTTCCCCTTTACAAACAGAAAGAAATAAGATGAACTGAAAGCACTCGCCAATACAAACGTTCTTTGCTGTCTTTTCTCTTTCTTTCTTTATATATATATATATATATATATATATATATATATTTTGTTGTTGTTGTGGGGGTTGGGGGTTTATCTTCGTCCCAATTAGCAATAAGCATTCTGTATAATGAAAAAAGTAATAAAAGTTCTCAATACATATTGTATAAAGAAGCCAGTACTTCCTGTTTATTTCGAGCTGTGAGATGGCTGGTTTGGTTGATAATATGAGTGATGGTTTTAGATTTTGAACAATTCTTAAACGATCATATGGGAAAAGGATGAAAGATTGGCTTCCCATTCGCCTTAGAGGATAAGGAGGGAAAAAAAAAACACCTTTTGAAGTACTGACTTTTTCACTGGAAATCTTTGCCATTGAGTGTTTGAAAATATTTCACATGTCATAAGTTTAATTGCAAGAATACCAAAAAAGTCAGTACTTGGGAGTGCTAGAATTGATGAGGCCATGATCCATATCCCTAGGGAGCATGAAAATGACTTTGGCGGTGAGCTCTTGTTAGTATGCAACGCCGACTTCACAACTTCCGGTTAACTGAGGGCCCACACTTTCTATGAATCACAATAACGACATTCTCAATGCAAGTGCTCAGCAATTTCCTCTTTCTTAGCTCAGCCTTTTTTTTTTCCTCTCTCCTATGGTGATGAACATGAGGGAACAAATCCCACTCGATTTCACTGGTGTAGTTGTGTTTCTTCAATTACTACTCCACACCCCATATCATTCCCTTCCTCTGTCTTGCAAGAAAAGCAAACTATAACAGGACTTTTCTTTCTTTCTACACTGCAACTCTCTCAAGTAGGTAACCATCATCCATGAAAAATCATTGTTTTTCTTACTTTATGTTGCTTTGTGCACAATATTTTTGCTAGACAAGGGAAAGCTGATCCGGTGTCACAGGCATTGCTGTGGAACTGTAATGGAGCTCAAGTTAGAATTTCTTTCAACCATAAAGCAGCAGCTGTCTAAATTCAACAAAAATAATAATAGCAAGGACGGTTTCATTGTTGGTTCCACATTAGCACATGAAATTGAAGGAGGCAAAACAGAACCGCAGCAGTTTGGTTTGGTGGAAAATGCATCAAATGGTAAAAAACCAATAAGAAATTCAGCAAAATTGCCTGTGAATTGGTCAAGAGGCAAAGGGAGCAGTGGGGATTGTTCTAAAGGGAAGGCAGTGTTGAGGTGTGGTGAAGTTGAAGAGCTTCAGAAGAGGTTAAAATTTCTTGAAGAAGAAACAAAAACTATGAAGCAAGCACTGTTTGGGAGCATAGAAGAAAGAAATAATTTGGTGAAGGAGATTTACCAGCAGTTTCAACAATTACATGGTTTCCATTTCCTCTCTAATCTGTTAATAGAAGAAAATTCAACTGCCTGCGGTTTCCTCCCAATGGTAACCCTCTTTCACTCAACTTGGTCAGTTATTCGCTACTTTAGTGCACCTTCATTTGCCAGATTTGCAGATTTTGATACTGAAAAGGGAAGAAAAAAATTGTTTTTTAGTATTTTAGTATGTTTCATCTAGAGTAAATAAAAAGAAAGAAAGCAAATCTTTTAGAATGATTGTTTGGTTTAGTGCATTAACAATAAAAAAAATCGTAGTTAACAATTGGATAGCAGTGAACTAGTAAGTCAAAATTTATAAAATGGACATATAGCTTTGAGAGCTGAGGGTTGTGGAGTTGTGTATCAACAGGATGTGAGAGTGAGAAGGGGTTTATCAGAAATTTTACAGCCACATTCAAATCCTTCTCTTGTCACCGGAGATGTCAGAGCCAACGTGTTGACAGTGGAAGAAGCTGCTCAACAACTGCGTTTGCTCTCAGTCTCAGATAGATGATTGCTTCCTCATCTGTACTGATACACAAAGTTGCATTTTCTGCTCAACTTCACCGTGATGGATCAAACTGTTTCTCTTCAAGAGACTGTTTGATAATGCTATATATACATACATTATATAAAAAGCAGAATACTTTTGCCTTTTCCTTCTTTAAGAAAAATGTTAGAATTGGTGTTTGTTATTTTCTGATGCATTTATATTTTTGCCAAAATATCTATGTGATTGGGAGAGGATAAAATCAAATAGGTTTTCCATATAACAAAAAATTTGAAAAATTGTAGTTTCAATACGGTTACCTTTATGAGATTATGACCAACTTTGCTCCTTCATTCTTATGTAAATATGATAATAATATTCACTTTCAAATTACATGTATATGGCAACCATTTTCATTATGAAGTTACTCTCTTTTAAAGTAATTGCATATATTTTTCAAAAAAACAAATAAATATATGCATAACTTCAATAAGATTTTTAAATTTNTGCATAACTTCAATAAGATTTTAAATTTTATTTAATAAAGCTTATATTTTATTAGATTTTAAATGAAAATTTACATTTCAAATAAAAAAATAAAAAAATTTCCTTTATCATACAGAGGAAACTTTTGGTGATGTTGAAATTATTAAGATGATGTCCTTTTGCCCTTATGAAAATGTTTTTCTTTTTCCTTATTTTTAATCAATTGCTTGTAATGAGGGATAAAAGCTGTCTTCTAACTTATATTTCTCATACCGGTAATTAATTTTATATAGTTTCAAGAGTAGGAGAGGATTATAAAAGTACTTGTTACCAGATAATTTTATCTGTCTGCCCTATTTATGTTTATCATATTTAAGAAAATTAAAAGATATAGACTTTTTATTGTATAATAAAGCTGCAAAAAAATACTTTGAATCCTCAATTGTTTTAGATGTTGTCCATCTGACTTTTGTTTTTGTATATAGTAGCACATATGGATTAAAACAGGAAAAGTATAGTATTGTGCAAGTATATAATATACAGTAGAGAATATAAAAGTATATAATGTAATTCGGACATAAAGGATAAAACCAGGAATAGTACAGTACTAGTTGGAAAATCTAAGAAGCAACAATAGTAATAGCAATGTGTATATACATCAAACATATGGAAATAGCAATAATTATATATATGTTAAAGTATATAATTCAATTATAAACTACTTCTAAATAATTTTTGCTTATGAAAACAAAACAGTAGTATTGTGTTATAGTTTAATAATACATAGCAGTCTTCATATACAATGCATATGGTGAGGCTGCTGGGCAGGAGAAGGTGAAGGTGCAACTTTGATGCCATTGTGGCCTTTGTAAAACATACCAATGCAAGAAAGAACAATGAATGAAATAAATGCAAAGCCTGAAATTGCAAGACTAACAATGGCGATGCTGATCCATAGCTGTTCTTGTTGCTTTTGGACTCGGTTGAAATCATGTATCTACTCTGCAGCGACGAAACCAATGCAGGAAGAGGCTATCACTGCCAACAACAAAAACCATAATGCTACAATTCTGTTTCTCTCCATTTCCAATGCTTTCTGCTGAATTTCCTTACTGGATATTTATCACTGAAAATGAGAAAATATAAATGAATGGTTCATGAATTAATTTGCGTGTAAAACAGATAGAAGAATACTAATCTTCATCTCTTAATACATAGTATTGTGTTTAATTTCATGACGTCGTATCTTCATTTTCGTGCTCATGTGGACACACACACACACACACACACACACACACACACATACATACATACATACATACATACATACAATTCGTTAAATAAATTAATGTCCGTTTTGCTCACACGGCAATCTTATAACTCACATCACTGAGTCATGGTTTATCCAAATTGACCCTCCGTGTGCTTAACTAGTAATTTTTATTTTTTAAAAAAAATCAATATGTTAATTGCTTAATTTTGTCTACTAATCCAATATAAAATTGAATTATCAAAGAAAGTTGTTTACTGTGATGTAAAATAATGAATATAGTCATAATTTTGGGTTGATTAGCATCGGAGTACTGTGTGTGCCTGTGTGTGCATTAATACATTGATATTATTTTTTAAGCGTGAGAATATTCTTTAAAAGTTTTCAAAACTTTGATTTATCGTAAACTTTAAAAAATTATCCGAAATCATAAGTTGGAAAGCTGGTATTGTAAGGTACAGGGAAGATCGTCCATATATAACAATAAAATTCAATTATTTCTGTTTCAGTCATAAAATTAAAAAATAAATAAAAACTCTATTTGTGATCACTAATAATAGATTGCTTATAAAATTTATATATTATTTGACAATTTAATTTGATAATTCAAAAAAATTAACTTTTATCATTTTAGCATGAATATCACTAATATTCTTCTGACAAATAACAAATTTTTAAAAACAAAATCTAATGGAATATAAAATGAGGCATCGATTCCATCCTCTGTTCTGCTACGACGTCGTTTTATGGGATAAGTAAAAAAGAATAAATATATTTTCCGTCGGTCTATCAGTATTTTCCTCCACCACTCAAAAATGCTGTTTGATTGGTGAGAAAATGAGAGGGAAAATTCACACGAGACTCTCTCAAACTTTTCTCGCAACCATAATAAAAGGGCCAAACAAATCCTCCAAAATTCGTCGCAGCCCAAATATGGAAGTCGAAGTGAAACTCCGCCTCTCCGATTCGACATCTCACCAGAAACTCTCAGACCTTCTCTCACCCTTCCACACCAAGACCCATTTCCAAGAGAACGTTTTCTTCGACGGCAAAAAAGCCGAGCTCTCCTCCAAGCTCGCCGCTCTCCGCCTCCGATTCTACGACGACAATTCGCACTCCGTTTTGTCACTCAAAGCCAAACCCGTCATTTCAAGCGGGATAAGCCGCGCAGAGGAGCACGAAGAACCCTTCGACCCTGCCATCGGCCGAGTCTGCGTCTCCGAGCCGTGGCGGCTCTTGGCGGTGGAGTCGTCGGAGATAATGAAGCGGGTGAGAGAAGAATATGGGGTTGGAGAAGATGGGTTGGTGTGCTTGGGCGGATTCAGGAATGTGAGGGCAGTGTACCAGTGGAAGGGATTGAAACTAGAGCTCGACGAGACAAATTACAATTTCGGAACGAGTTACGAGCTGGAATGCGAAACCTTGAACCCGGAGAGAGACAAGAAGCTTTTGGAGCACTACTTGGAGCAGAATGACATTCGTTTCTCTTATTCCGAAGTTTCGAAATTCGCCGTGTTTCGATCCCAGAAGTTGCCTGGCTGAAATGTGAAGAAGCAATTGAAAGTTCGCTTGCTTCGTCAAGTTTTTAGCCACTTCTGAGCTTTGCAATTAACGGCGTATGATAGTGTACTGTAATCTTTATGAACAAATAGGTTTCTGAATACTTTTGGCAATTCAACATTTGCACAGCTATGTTGTCTGCTTTTGTGAAGTTTAATGAAATTCTTCAAGGAGAAAGAGCTTCGCATATATTCCATCCCATATAGTTCTTATATAACAATTTACTTGTTTGAGAATGTTAATTGCCATTCAGATGTTGAAGAGTCAATGTGAATCCTACCCAATATAATTGCCAAAAAGGAAAGTTTAAGGCTCAATTAGAAAAGAAAAAATCCACCTAAAAACACAAACTTGATGCTCTATCTCTAACAGAGTAGGAATAACTATAAATTTCTTGCCACCCCGAGATTACCAAATATAGAATGTCTCTTACTAATTACTTCTTCTTTTTGGAAAGAGGCAGGGGTTGGTCTTCCTTGTCATCTTCATCGTCGTCCTCTTCATCATCATCATCCTCATCATCACTGCTGTCATCTTCGTCATCATCTTCATCATCGCTTCCTCCATCACCATTAGTCTCAACATCATCATCATCATCAGAATCATCATCGTCGTCGTCATCATCATCATCGCTATCTTCTCCTGACTCACTGTCATCGTCATCCTGGTCATCATCCTCATTGTCTTCATCATTGACCTCACTTTCACCAGCATCCTTATTTTCAGCAACAGCCTCTTTCGCTTTGTTAAGTTCAGCCATTGGAAATCTGCAATGCGGTTACATATGCATAGCTTAATTACTTTTTTCATCAACCCCTATAAATATCTTAACAAAGAATTCCAACACAGGTTAAAAAGTTAATTTCTACCTCTGATATTTTCCAACTAAATTCGTAAAAGCAATATTATCGTCTGGCAGTGACCTAAACTGTTGAATGACAAAACATTAAGACAAGTTTACAAACAAAAAGCAAAGTAAGCATACATATAAAATAAATCCTACCAAGCCAACATCTGAAAATTTTGCAAAGCTAAAGCAGAATACATATTAAGCAAAGATGCCAGCTTGATTAATAATAGTAAATCAGCATGAAGAACGACAATCAGGGAAATTAATGATTCTGTCTTAGGAATAAAGATTTATGAATGTGCAATTAAATATACAAAGCTAGATAGCACGAATCCAACTCTTTTTCCTTACCAACACACAAGTGAGAGCCAAATCCATAGAAAAAGAGTGAGCAACAAAAAAAGCGTTTTTTATTCGTTGAATCAAGTAAAATTTTAGACAGCATCTTGAAAACCAAAACAATATCCAAAAACAAGTAAACATGGAGGAATCCATAAACAAGAACTCATATCCCCAAAATCACAAAACCCAAGTGCATAGAGAACATCCCATTCTCAAATCAAAAGAAAAACATCACATGAGCATCAAGGTTGTAGTCCCCCAACCCATATAGACAAAAGTTCAGAAGCATATAATAGGGATTCAACAATTTACCACCAAAAGAAGTCCAAGCAGCGTTTTTTGAGCAAACAGAGCAGTCTCCACCACCAAAAAAGTGACAGAAAAAGGGACTATCTGAGCTATACGCCGCTTGGGTGGTCGGTCTGGGGTTTTTGTAGTGAATTCAGGGTTTAGATTGGGAGCAGTAAAACGAGGGAACAGACAAAGATTAGGGTTTTCACTTCTCTTTCTCAATTTTTGTCCCTTCCATCTTGGAGTTTGGTTCATAACTTGCAACTTCAAGTTTTGCTTTTTCCAAGTCTTTCAGTAAATTAATTTACCCCAAAAAAAAAAGTCTTTCAATCAAATATGCAAAAACAAAATATAATAAAGGTGGATTTTTTTCTCTAGTTGAGAGGCCCCATGCCGCCATGCGATGCCAAAATGGCAAACAGGCAAAGGATCGCCACCGAGCCTCGAATTGCATACATACATAAATGATAGGTACATACATACATACATACATAGATAATGATTGTCTGGGACAGTTTCACTCCGACCCATATGTCTGTTACTCATGACTGAGAATGGGTCGGGCAATCCGAGGTTGTTATGGGAACTACCTACCCAATGTTATTTGTTTGAGGTCAACTCGAAGCAGTTAGAGATCTTATATCGGACAGTCCAAAGGTGATATATTTAACTTGCCTCTTCGCAAGGCTTATGTTCACCCTTTCAATATTTAACGAATCACATTTTCTTTTAAACTACGAAACCAAGATGAAGAAGCTAATATAGATATACAAATTAACTTGCCCGTATATGGCCAAAAATATAATGAAAAGATGCATCTTCTAATTTGATATAATAAGATAGAAACTATCAACTTATCTCGTCTTTAATGTTCAATCTGTTTATCTGTTTGTTATTCATTATATTAAGTTCAAAACCCATTTCAAATTTAACATTCCGATTGGGTAAAGAGCAGCAAACAATTCTTTTATAGATGACCCATAAAACAGAAAAAGAAAGGCAAACAATTTGTTGTATATATTTAGGAAGAAAGAGTTGTATCATTTGCAGAATTGGTAAATTGATAAATCAAAGAGGCTATAACATAAACATTTTGGAAACAAGGTTGGGGCTGTAATTGTGGAGTAGATGAGACAACTGGAAAATTTGTTGGTAATTATTAATTCACATTCGTACACGTTACACTAATCAGATTTTATATATATATATATATAATAGTGTTCAATCATTCTCAGTTTTGCGAGGGAAAGGGCGACAGAGTGATGATTCAGCAATCACAGTAAACAGCCTTGAAAACCCTTTTCTAATTCTTGTGCATCCAAGTTCTTCCCTATGAAAACAATCTTGTTTATCCTTGGTTCATCTGTACCCCACAACCGATCAGGTGAACCTTGGAATATGTCATGAACTCCCTGAAACACACAAATCGAAATTAGTACTTGTTAATAGAAAAAGAGCAAGCAGGTTATTTCCTTTGCACTATCAGTTCAACTTCACATGTAAACTCACCTGGAATACAAATCTCTCGTCCATACCCTTAACAGATAAAAGGCCTTTCATGCGGTATATATCCTCACTTCGTTCCATCAAGAGTGTACCAAGCCATATATTAGCCTAAAATAAAAAATGTAATTGCCAAAAGTCATCAGTATAATTTTTTTTTCCATGTTCTTTATTAAACAATCAACAAGAAAATAAAATAATTCCTCTAAGAAGCTGTAAGAAGTTATATATGCTTGTGTAATTTTTTATTCAAAATGTCAGAAAAAATAATGGTCCAAGTACAAACCTTCTCAAGATCTAAGCTCCCTTCGCAAACTATGCTGACAGAAGACACACCAGGATCATGAGTGTGGTCATAGGAGTGGTGGCCATCATGATGTTCTGCATATCATACCAACCACAAAGATATTAATACACAGAGACTAGCAATCAAATTACAGTGCCACTGAATAATCAAGATTAACAAAGAAAAAACATGTAATATCTATTTAGCAAATAAACCGAAACAGCATTATTTGAGCATGCAGGAAAAAAGCACAAAGCATATGAGAGAAGACGAGACAACTCAGGCAGAATGAGGGAGAGTGCAAGTTGCAGAGCTAAAATGGCAGTAGTCTTTATCTAACCTTCTAGAATGTTGGTTCAACAACCACTGTGCCCCTCAAACCCACATAATCTAGAGACAACCAAACACATGCAAAATGATTATCCACTCTAATGATCAATATACATTTACCATGCTTGTGGTCGTCATGATGATGGTGATGATGATCATGGTCATGGTCATGTTCGTGATCATGATGATCATGGCCATCTTCCTTTGCACCTTCAGTACCAATAGCACTATCTATCCTGGAAAGTTCATCGTAAATATTAGCAAAAGAGACAAACATACAAGAATCTAATGAAATTCATACGTGCCTAGAGCATACAAATCAAAGACTAAGCAGAGCCTATGAACCAGCAGTTCTTATCAAAGAATGGTCTCTAGTAAATTAACAGCGAAATGGTAATGAAAATAACCTCTCCAAATCAAAGCCTCCAATGCCAAGAACATAATCCAAGTCAACTTTTCCAAACTCTGTATGCTTCAGTTGAGCCATGTGATTGATGTTCTATACAAAATAACAATAATAGACTTCAAAATCAGAATATTCAATAAAGCATCCTTTATAAAAAAAATAAAGAAACTAAGACACTAACCCTTATCCGTTGGACCAATGAAGCGATATCCAGCTTCCCAACAAGATCGGTCTACCACAACAGGAAAAGTATCAATTGGCATTACAGCATAACCCATAATCCATGTTTCTTCTCTGTTAAAAATATTTATATTATATCTATCTAGATTATCTTATCTCCAGCATCAAAAACATGAAAAGGAAGCAAGAAGATAGGACTAGTGCCAAATTATTTTATTTCTAAAGGCATTTAAACAAATTTAAAACTGCAGAGAACACATTGCATATGAAAGCTGCACAACATCACCCACAATTATGGGTATCAAAATCCGAGACCTATCAAACTTAGGTCCACTCTCTCACGAATCATAGAAACTCAATTTGAGTTAATTACAGTCCGAGTCCAGTTTGCAGTTATGAGTACCTTATTTACAATGATACGATCAGCATAAGCAATCTGCTCTACTGCTTCATTTACTACTCCTTTTGGCTTAACTTCATCAAGATGAAATCTGGCATGTTTAGCATCCACCAAAGTGACAACACCATCTAACTTGACATCATTAAATATATTGTCCTCAGCATAAAATGTCTGAATGATGGGTGCTGGGTTTGCCAATCCTGCAGATAACAAAAGAAATATCCTGTCATGCGTATCAAAATATAACCAGAAAATCCATCCGTGGTTACTCATTGTAAATAAAAAGTTTGGCACGTAAACTGTAACCTGTAGTCTCTATAACAATATGATCAAATTTCCCTTTCTTTTTATTAACTAGTTCTGAAATCATCCTCACAAGGTCACCCCTCACAGTGCAGCAAAGACAGCCATTATTCAGCATAACAATATCTTCAGCTCCGGTAGTTTTTGCCGCAACCAGAGACCCATCAATGTCTATCTCACCATACTACAAAATCAACCAAAGGCCATGACAATTACAAGGAACATGATATTCAGCTTCAACTATCCACCATCGAAAAGAAACAATAACAACGACAAATGTACGGAATAGACTTCAGCCTCATATGTCCATACCTCATTCTCAATAACTGCAATTCGCTTCCCATGCTCCGCTGTCAATATATGGTTAAGTAACGTTGTCTGCTCAATTTCACAGATAAAGCAGTCATATTAGAATCCAAAAAATACTATTCATCAACGGTTTCAATTAGCCGCAGTATAAATTATGTATCTACATTTCTAACAATTAGCCAAAAAAAATGAAACTTTCTGATTATTCTAGTTGATTTTATTCCTACTCACTCATAGTTCAAAAAGTTGCCCATGCTGTCAAAATTTGGAAATGGGTCATAAATTGTAATTGCATACGAAGACTACAAAAAGAGTGCACCTTCCCAGAGCCCAAGAAGCCGGTGATAATGGTAGCAGGAATGCGATCATCGCGAGGAATCTTGGTGGTGGAAACATCAGAACTCTCACTCTGCGACGTCGTTGTGGCCGTGGCGGCCACTGTGAACCTTCTCGGACCTCTCTTGGGCTTGGAGAAGTCGAGGGCGACGAGCCTTGAGCGAAACGACTTGGAGTGGTAGCTTAAAGTTTGGGATTGGAGCGGCTTGGGTCTCCATAGATTAGGGAAAAGCAACGCGGCTTGGACCCGAGAAAGTGAATCGGGGCGGCGATAGGTGAAGCCAAGGATGGTCGTAGCCAGGTCGGCTGATAGAGAAGCCATGGACATGGTTTGGGGTTTTTGGGTTTAGGCTCACAGAAAGATAGATAGAGAGAATAGGTGGAATATATACAAACGCAGTGTCAGGGTACAAAATCCTATTCTATTTATATCTATTCGCTGAGAAAAAAATCTATCTATATCTATTTTTATAAATAAAGAAAATGAATTTATATCAGAGTGGTATTTTTTTTGGGCTCTTCCATTTCCTACTACTTATCTACGAATCACAGTGCTCTGCTTGTACAAAATACTTATGGTTATGCTTGAGAACGACGGTTCAGCATCGAGAGTGAAAAGGGTTGTTCTGATAACTTTAAAAAAGTGAAATTATAGAGGGATTGAAGATGTAAAATTTTCAAAATACTTTTATATACACCATTCATTCTTACATTTTTATGTGTTCAAAATCAAATTCTGAAAAAATGTATACTAAAATTGACAGAATTATTGCAAAAATAAATTACTTTGTTGAGTATATATAATGTCTCTGAGAATGCTCAAGTTGAAAAAAGCTTCTTTTGGAGAGATGAACAAATTGAAACTGTCAAGATATTCAAAAGAGGAGTCCTTAATCTACTATCCAATAAATCATATTTTAGAAATTAATTTTTTAATTTTAACAATCGAAGATCAATAATAGTTTTATTTTTAAATTCTAATACTCATAAAAATATGAATTAGGTCTGGATGAATAATTATCTTGTTAGTCTTTAACCACTCAAAAATATAACTTAAATATATATATATTTTTAAAAATAAATATAATTAAATATAAATCAGTCAATATTTAATTAATATATATATATTAATAGATTAAATAATACAGACTAAATAATACCTATAATTTTTAATCTATATATATTAATAGATTAAATAACGCAGATTAAATAATTATGATATATATAACCATATATCATAATGATAATTATAACTTCACTTTTTCAAAAATAAAAATGATAGGTTTTAGAGCATTCGGATTGAGTATATCATTGTCCTTTAAAAAAATTACTTTTTGTCATGCCTACTCATTATCAGTGGATTCTAGATAGGGTTGGTGAATAAAATCTAAAGTAGTTTGCCACCGGTTGAAGATCAGTCAGTTTTAATTCGCGCGAATTCGATTTGGGTTATTTACATTATATTCCAGGGTAAAATCAATTAGATTATCATTAACTAATTTATTTTTACATATTAAAATTTTAATTTAGAAATATATATATATATATATATAATTTTAATTAATTAATATTTATCAAATTAGTACTTTTTTTATTAAATCATCTATGCTAACAAATAGCAACAGTAACACTCTTCTCTTAAACATAGTCATCCAATATTTATTTTTTTTCTCTTTTTTAGAAGAAAAATCCTTATGTGAAAAGGAAATAAGTCTAAAAACACTTGTGAAAGTCCAATAATTATTCATTTAATAACATCAAAAGTCAAAAATATTCATTAAGGAAAAATTAGAAAAAAGAATGCTAAAGTGACGTTGTATTAAATACTATAGATTTTAACAAAACAATAATAATATAATGAACTTAAAAATTAAAATACAATGCATCAAATAGGATAATTAATCATTTAAAGAAACTATCAATAATTATTAAAAAGTTCTGACTTTTTATTTTCATATAAAAATCAATGGTAAAAGAAGAATGTATTTTTTATAAGACATAGAAACAGAAAAAAACTTAACATTCTTTTTCTAATTAAATTTTACTATAAAAATTAATTTATAATTAAATATATTCAATTAGTATTTATCAAGATTTTACTAATAACAAAGAATAAATTATTATTTTTAAAGTTTTAATACCTATTTTTTTTTTTTACAAAAGGAAAAAAATAATTTGTTAGAGAACAATACTTTGAATTACCCATTCTCTAAACAAATATTTATCTAATCAAAGAAGGAAAAAAAGATTTTTCTAGAACATTTTAGAAAGAAAAAAAAAAACACATGGGAACAGGATAAATTTTAAAAAAAATGAAAACTCTGTACAAATCAGCATTTATAATAATTATATTTCATTTATTATTATTTTTCTTGGTGAATATTTCACCAAATAAGTCAAAACTTGCAGTCGCAATAGATTAAGATAAATGATAATGATTCAACAGCTATTAATTATTTAACTTTAAATAATTGAAATATAAATTTTTTTATCAAATAATAACTAACCAAAGTCCTAACAAGTTGTTTTTATAAATTAATTATTATTGTTCTATTTATTGGTCATGTTAAATATATCTATACTATTTTTAACGAATTAATTTAAAGTTAAATTATCGTGTCTAATCTAATTTGTCATTCCAAACAAAAAAGAAACGTTGCGTGCACACTCTTCCAAAAGCACTCAAAGTCAGATGGGGTCCACAAGCAACTTAAATCGCAATGGATAAACGCCACTTTTTGGGACCCACACTTCCTTCTTCTTCTTCTTTTTTGCAATTATTTTATTTTATATTAAAATATTTTAATTAGTATTTCTATTTCTAAATTTCTAATGAGAAAAAACTTTTTTTCTTATCTGAGTTATCGCATTCTCAGTATTTACCCAAAAAAGAGTTATCTCATTCTCCGTACCACCTGACACCGAACCATCTTCGCTCACACCGATGTCCACGTGGCGACCATCCGTTGGGTCGGAGTTAGGCTCGGTCGTACACCACCTTGCACTTTTGCACTCTTCCTTCAGTCTTTTAGCTTCTCTCTCTCTCTCTCTCAAAAAATCACTGATTATTACGCACGCAGGCTTCTGATCATCGCTCGCTCTTGTCGTCTTTTGGAGAATCCAACTACAAACCTTTGATCATGTCCTGGTAGAGCCTGAGTTCTTTCCTTCTTCTTCTTCATCATCTTCTTGTTTTTATTTTATTTATTTATTTATTTATTGTTGGTGTGTTACTGTCTGTTTGTTTCCATNTTTTTATTTTATTTTATTTATTTATTGTTGGTGTGTTACTGTCTGTTTGTTTCCATGGAAAATAGTTGGTTGGATTATTGTTGTTCGGGTAACAAAGACTTTTTTCTTTTTCTTTTTCTTCAGTTTTAGAGTCTTTTATTTATTTCCATGAATATGCAACACGAGTTAGACGAGGAAGTTTTTTTTTTTTAATTACTTTTTTCATTTTCAGCGCGTGAAATTTCTTCCCTTTCCTTTTTCATATTTGTTTTTTTTTCTTTTGCTATAAAGATTTTCCCCGGAATTATTTTACTCAGAAAGTAATGAACTTGGGTATTTCTTTTAGTACTTAAAGATCATGACTTTCTTTTGATTTTTGTTTGATCTCGCCTTTTAACTTTATTCTGTTATTTGTTGATGCCTCTGTTTTTGTAGTTTGATTATAATTTCATTGCAGCGCTATGGTCTCTGTGAGACTGTGACCATGTGAGCATGTGAGCTATAACATATTATGTTGCTGTGTTAGCTTGCTTTAATTTATTTTCGTTGAATCGGTTATGGGTTTTGGTATAGTTGATGAGAAAATTTAGAAAGAACAAGAAAGTTGAGTTCAGAGATATGCAATAGTTGAAGACGTGAGAAAACAGAACACTTAGCTCTTTTGCAAAAGTTTGTGTATTTTTCTTTCAATTTGTATTTTTCTCGGCTTGCAAACTCATGTATCTCTCGTACATTTAAACTCTGTCTCGGAAAAATTACATTATTGGGAAACTTGCTATCGATGCAAATCAATGGAAGGCGGCTTAGTTGATGCTGCCTAGGATTGACCTTGTTTTTTAACTTGAAATTGTTGCATATTAGGTAGAAAAGGGACTAACTGGTCTTCTATTAAGAGGAACTACGAATACTGATTCATCTATTATAGAAAATAGATTATTACCAGTTTAGAATGGCTGCTGTAATCTGGATCATGTTTTTGTAAAAATTTATGGTTCTTTACGCGGAGCGTCGGAAACAAATCTTACTTTTTGTATACTGTAATGATTTGCGCCAGAGAATGTTGGACTTGTTTTAGGAATTTTTTTAATGTGATTATGGTACTGAAATTCTTATACCATGCTGTCTATTTCTACAGTAATGTACTTTTATGACGTGTATTGATTACGAGATATTTTCTCGATGGGGGGAGCTTGTTCTAGGAAGAGAAACCATCTAGAGGACGAAGATAATTTACATGGAGGGATTTCAAGAAGATATAACAAAAGTGGAAGTTCGAAATGGTTGGCAACTTCATTCGCTCGACCTGCTACAGATATTCAACTTGGTACAGGGGAATGCCTATCCCTCATGGACCTGTGCGTCCGTAAAATATGTGAGGTATTAAGTTTTGGAAGATTGTATGTTGGCCAGGATCATTTATATCTCAGATGATGCCCAGTGTTCCTTGTTTATTGCAGGACATTGATAATTATAAAACCTTCTCAATGCTCCCAAGAGATATTAGTCAGCAAATCTTGAATGAATTGGTATATTCTGGACGTCTGACTGATGTTTCTCTTGAAAAGTTTCGAGATTGTGCTCTGCAGGTAGCTCATACTAGATTCATCAAGTTGGCTTTTTTTCTAATTGTTGCGTTCCTAATCTATTGTCAGATGATCATCCTGATCCTGAAGCGGCCTTTCATGTTTTTCACAGGATCTTTACTTGGGAGAATGTCCTGGGGTCGATGATAGTTGGATGGATGTCATCACATCACAGGGTTCATCTCTACTTTCTGTAGATCTGTCTGGTTCTGATGTTACTGACAACGGATTGGTTCATCTCAAGCCTTGCACAAATCTCCAAGCATTAAATTTTAATTATTGTGACCAAATTTCGGACCTTGGGCTGAAACACATCAGCGGTAGTTTTCTTTTTAACTTTATGTATTTTAGAGTATTTTAGTAATATAATTTATTGTTTTTAAAAGTAATTTATGTATGTGCATGATGATAACTGAATTATTCAGGTCTCTCAAACTTGACAAGTATAAGTTTTAGAAGAAACAATGCAATTACTGCTCAAGGAATGAGTGCCTTTGCTGGCTTAGTCAACTTGGTCAAGTTGGATCTGGAGAGATGTCCTAAGATCCATGGTGGACTTGTTCATCTAGAAGGTTTGTTCATCTCTAAACAAGCTCTCCATTGAGTAGTAAACTTGTACTTTTACCCCATGTGAACTTGACAGAACCTGTATGTTGGATGTAATCTTTTGAAAATGTTAACGTTTTACACATTCAAAGACTTCAAGTATGCCAGGTTCTTTTTATAGTTTCAACCATTTGTATACTTGAGACTTGGAGTAGCATTTAGGAAATGGATGTATGTTTAGGGTTTAGGGTTTAGGGTCTCTGTGCATCAAAAGATACAACATTCTTGCTCAATACAATGATATTAAAATTAAAATTTAAGTTAAATAGGTTTGCAGCATGAAATAGTTAGGAAGTAACTTTTTGACATGCTAGTTTTTATTGTTCTTTGTGAATCGCTGAGATTTTGGAGGCATTTTTTCAAATAGATTGTCTAATTTGTAGGATAGCATGCAACTATGCTTACTGTAAAGGCAGAATTTTTGGCCATATATATTGCTTTAGCTGATAAGTACTTTATATACCCTTCTACAGGTTTAACAAGGTTGGAATCTCTTAATATTAAATGGTGCAATTGCATAACAGATGCTGATATAAAGACCCTTTCAGGTAACTTGCTTACTGTCTTTTCTTCCTGTTCAGAAATGTGGAAATTGCATTAATTTCAGTTCTACGGTTTATTATTAAACTTTTTCTTTTTGTGGTTAACACCACTCAGAGTTTAGTTGTGTGCATGAATGCGTCCTTCCGAGTATATCTTACTTCCCTTAGTTGAGCAATGTATTCAGAATTCTTGTTTTTCTCTCGGCTCTGTAATTGGTGACAGATTTTCCCCAGAAGATGTGAAGTTGTCCATTCTCATTTGGGGTTTGGGAATTACGGAAATATATATTGTTGGATATATGTATGTGGTGTATCTTGCATGCCTCTTATATATTTTACATACAGTGCAGATTCCTTTCTTTGCAGATGGACACAAAAACACATACATATCCTGCTATAAGGTGGAGTTTGCTAAATGAAATTATTCTTAAATAGGACATATGAAAGCTATGTTAGAATAATTTAAATTTCAACAAGCTATGTCTATGTTAGCATGTAATTTCAATGATAATTATATTTGTGCAAATGGTTATTTTGCAAATTACTTATTCAATTATATTTCAGGGCTTACAAACTTGAAGGGACTACAAATTTCCTGCAGTAAAGTTACTGATAATGGCATTTTTCACTTGAAAGGTATGTTATTATGTCAAAAAACTATTTGTAATATCTTCAACATTTTAATGATAAATTATGCATTCATTGCTTTTTCCCTATGTTTCAGGTCTTCACAAGCTTTCTCTGTTGAACTTGGAGGGATGCCCAGTTACTGCTGCATGCTTGGATTCTCTTTCCGGTTTACATCTCTTGATATATTTGGAAGCATTAACGTTTTTTTGTGATAGTGATAGGATATGAAAAATGTTGTCAATGTCATAATCATTTAAATGTTTATTTTGTGTGATCATTTTTACTTTTTTTTTTTCGAATTTTTTTATTTTATTTTTTTAATTTTTGTTTTATGACATTTAAATGTTTATTTTGTGTGATTATTTTTACTTTTTTTTTTCGAATTTTTTAATTTTTAATTTTTTTGTTTTATGGTGATTAAGTTTTCTTGGAAATGCATAAAACCTCAGGTATTTTGTGTGATACAAATTGAGGTTGGACATATATGCATGTTGAAAATCTAAATAAGTCTCTGATGATCTGAGCATATTGTGATATTTCTACAGATTCTTCATTTTTGTATCCACTACATGTTAAGAAAATAGGAACTTTACTCACTTTTCCAAATTATTCACCTATTCAATATTTTATTTTATTGTTGATTGGCTTGATATCTTACCTCTATTTATTTATTTATTTATTTTGGTGTCAGATCTTACTGGCCTGCGATATCTGAATCTTAGTAGATGTTCTCTTCTGTCTGACAATGGATGCGAGAAGTTTTCTCGTAAGTAATTTTGATACTCATTGACGTCTCTGAAGATATTCAATTCTTGAATGTAGTATTCTAAGATGTTTATTGGTTCATTCTTTTATTTTTGGGAAAGCATAAAGTAATATAGAATTCATAGCAAGCCTTATTCAAATGCAGGACTTGGGAATTTAAAAGTATTAAACTTGGCATTCACTGACATCACAGATGCTTGTTTGGTGCACTTAAAAGGTGGTGTCCATTCATTCTCTTTTCTTTGATTTTTCTGTTTACCTTTCCATCAATGAAAGAGAAAGTCTAAGAATAATAATGAAATTCTTTCTGTGCTGCCTGAACATGAAGGCAATTTGATATTTGTTATTTTTTTTAGTTTGGAGTATGAGATTTATTATTGAGCACGTATGATTGATATTAGTTTCCAGTCTGCTTGTCTAGAATAATTGTCTGGAGAGTATGTTTGTCCATTTGGATAATATATCTGATGTGTAAAATTTTGACCTTGATTCAAGCAGGTTTGGGAAATCTGGAGAGCTTGAACTTGGATTCCTGTAGGATTGGTGATGATGGGCTGATTAACTTGACAGGTGAGTGTCTAGCAATGCATGGTAATTTTTATTTTTTGGGAAGCGTGTCTTTTTGCACTTTTTTTTAGGACTGAAAATGTTGCCGACTTTAGTTCATTTTCTATATATTACGTTAGAAGGTCTCCTCTAATTTGTTATGATGGCGTTGGTATAGATAAAAAAAATTACCATCGAAAGTGGATTTGAAGCAAAAAACCAATGATTCAAGTCCTCTGAACCAGAATTTGTTAAACAGAATTTTGTTTGTTGTGCATCAGAAAGTTAATTCAGAGCAGCTGATCCACTAGCTGTAATATTCCCATCTTGGTTTTAGCTGTTGCTGATAAATGCTCATGAATCATCTGGTTACAGGCCTTCACCATTTGAAATTTTTGGAGCTGTCTGATACTTTTGTTGGAAACAATGGGCTCCGCTATTTATCTGGTTAGAAATTGCCTCTCATTCATAGTTTACATGATACTGACCACAGCTATTTAGTTTATATTCAATATTTTGTAGATTTAGTTTTACTCTTCTTGGGTAGTTTTTAATTTTTTCTTTCATTTTAATTTTATCAACTTTTCCAGTCTGGCTAAATTTAAGTGGGTTATCTTCACCGGGTTTGAGGATGATCTTCTCTTCCTGGCCATGTCCTTCTGGAGTCATAAAATTCAGAAAGTTGGGATGAAATTTCTTTTTTGTTTTTAGCTACATGTTTCAATTGTCCCAAAAAATTTATGATGTTATTGACATCAATAAATATTTCAGAGACTTGGCTAATGCTTTCTTTATATGGTAGACACACACATAATAATTTTATAAGATATTAAGATATATTACATTTGTGTTCTTTATTATGTGTTAACCTGATCAAGTCGTGTTTGCTTAATGTAGGTTTGGTTCATCTGGAGAGTATAAATCTTTCATTCACTGTAATTACAGATAGTGGATTAAAAAAACTATCTGGTCTCTCATCTCTTAAATCACTTAATTTGGATGCTCGCCAAATTACAGATAGTGGACTTGCTGCTCTTACAAGTACGTATATTAGATGGATATAGGATCTCAATGCACAGTTTGTTACTTCTTGTTGTCCCTGGTTAGGGATTAACGTGTGCCATTGATAATATGTTTCCAACAGTAGAATAAACGTATCTCCGGCATGAAGTTAATTTGAGCTTCTTAAAGTTCATGTCATAGACGAGCATATTCTGTCATTTCAAAAGAGCAAACAGAGATCCACAGAGATCACTCACAACCATGAGAATTGCTATTTAAATGGTTACATTGAGCCATGTTTCTTGGATAGCATGCATACTGATATTCATAATCTTCACAACACTGCAGGTTTGACCTCATTGACACATCTGGATCTTTTTGGAGCTCGTATTACAGATTCTGGAACGAACTATTTGCGAAGTATGTTAACAACCCTATGATGGTTTAATCAGGCACATTGATAAAATTATATAATTAATTTTCTAGATGACTGGCCATCTTTACATTTGCATCTCACAGACATTACACCATGCCTGCAAATATTTTTGCATAAATGCCTGCAAATATTTTTGCATAAATGCCTGCTAATGTATCACTTAAGACTATTGAATCAGGCATATTAAGTTCATAAACTTGGAAATGTTAGTGTCTTATTTACAACTTTTGATGATCAGAATTAAAGAACCTGAGGTCCCTGGAAATTTGTGGTGGAGGGTTGACTGATGCTGGCATAAAGAATATTAAGGACCTTTCATCTCTGACGCTGTTGAATCTGTCACAGAACTCCAACCTGACAGATAAGACCTTGGAGTTGATTTCTGGTAAAACTGTTTCTATGTTTTAAGAATAAGTGCTTGCTTTATCTGGTTTTAGTTGCATGCTGATGTCATTATCCTTCCATGAAAAATGCACAGGGCTAATAGGATTGGTGTCTTTAAATGTATCAAATTCACGCATCACCAGCGGAGGACTTCGACATCTAAAAACACTGAAGAACTTAAAATCACTGACATTGGAGTCGTGCAAGGTGACAGCAAATGACATTAAGAAGCTTCAATCAAATGACCTCCCTAATCTGGTAAGCTTCCGACCGGAGTAGTTATGGAAGGACAAGTAGTATGTACATATAAATGACATTATCGAAGCAAGAAGACGATTAATTGTTGGTGGATTTTATGGAATTTGGAGTTGGGGGTGGAGCTCCAATATGGCTTTTGTGGGATTGAGTTTTGAATAATCTGTCTCTGTGCTTCTTATGTGAAGCTTTTCTTCTGAATCATTAAACATGAGTATTGGAAGAAAATGTGTATAAGCTTCCTGAGCATGGGTCGGTCATACGGTGTCCTCTTCTCTGGAAATAACATTGTACATAAACCACTTGCACTCGGACCATTTCTTATCCATGTGTTTGATTTCTTTTTATTTCTTATAATGTATCAGTACAGTATATATCGATTTATATGAATATATCGATTTATATGAATGCAGACAATATCAATAATTTATCAATTGATTTCCATTTAAACACATATCATATATTGTTTAACGACAGGAAAATACTATAACATGGTATATATTAGATCATTACAAATTTAAATCGGATATGTAGTTACTGTTTTACCCGACTTGCAACTAATGAATACAATTTAATGCATAATAATGTATACAATTTGATTCACATCCTATGGTTTTAAAAGCAGAATTTTATTCATCAGTTTTTGACTCACTTCGAAAATTGAATTTTAAAGTTCTTTGGATCGATATAGTTCTGCCCCAAACAGTTTTTTAATATTATCGGCTCAAATAGTCCATAATAAACCATTATTATTTATAACAATGCAACAGTATTAGAGCTACCAAAATATTTACTAAATTTATTTATAAAAATAATAATTATTTAATTTATTTTTTTATATACTTGTCCAACCGACCAATAATATATTAAGACAAATATTTTGATGCCTGAAATAATCTTGTTTATTGATGAATGAAGGCCTTTCAAATATTCCTCGAGAATTGAGCAAACGTAATTAATGGAATTAAGGATGAATTGCAGCGTTTCCGCAAGAGGTATTGGAAGCTAATTTCCTCGTGCTTCAAAAGGCCTAATATTATCGTCTTTTATGGCATTTTCTTTTTTCAATATTGAGGATGGTGTTTATTTTTACGAATTATGTTTGTTTTTATGTTTAATATTCTTCATTCATTTCAATTAAAATACGACTACAGAGTTACATTATAAGAGTCGGAAACATGTATTTAAAAACAAAAAATCGTAGAGAAAAGTTTTGCTACATCAACATGGAGAAAAAGACGTGAACTCAAGAGAATTATTTGAGAAAGGATACTCCATAAGCTTTTTTCCGTATTTTCTAAATAAAATTTTAATTGTCCTTTTTAAAAAAATTAACAATGGTTTTTTTAATTAGATATCTATCATTGCATCAAAATAAAAATTACTTACTTGTTCTATGTTAAAAATAAAATAAAAAATTAGAATTAAAAGACAAATAAATAAATAAAATAATATAAAGATTTTAAGCTTCGGCCTTTTTCTTTTTCTTTTTCTTTCTTGTCGGGCCCTAGGCAAAGACCTTAGTTGGCCTTGTCCTTTTTAACTGGCCCTGCGGATTAAAAGAAATATAAGAAAAAGAAAAATGTAAAAATTGAAGAAATAGAAGAAACATTTCCCTTTCGGAATTCCTACAACGTTAACCTTACACAAATTCGACCCCACTGTTTTAATCTACATCTTTGCACATTGTTCCTTGAGTAAATTACATATCATGAACCACAAACTGCAAGAAACAAAAGCAAAAAACAAGAGTTAAAAGAGAAAATAAGATATGTTAGAAAGATACTGAATCAAGTAACAAAGATAAGATATGGAGTACCTAAATATGGAATAGGCCAGCAAGCCAAGCATGTAAAAGAACTTGTGCTCTGGCAGTGGCAGTCATTTCATCATCTCTGGACTTGATCTGAACCTGAACCTCCAACTGGAGCACTTGGCACGCTGCTTGCCGACCCATTCTCAGCAGGCGGAGGTACACCCCATTTTCCTTCCGATTCAAGAGGTTCAAACACATTAACCCCTCCATCTGATAGTCCTACTGCAAATTGATTTGCTTCATGTGGATGGGCCGCTATCACAAGTGGCTGTACATTAGAACTGCTGCATTGAAAACCAGAATTTCAATCAAGTTACAAATACCAGAAAAAATGATGATGAAACACCACTGGGCATTATCAAAACTTGAAATGTCCAATCCAAGTAAAAAGCTCTAAGCTGATGTGCATTGCATGATGGAGCAAGGATATACCTGACATTAGCCGGAAGATAAGCGGAGGGGTTGATACGACACCGTAATCTGAGATTCGCAGCATTAAACACACAGACAGTTGCATCTAAGAAGCTGGCATATACCAGCTGGCTATCACATGAGAATGTTGCATGGGAGATTGGTGCAGAAGATGGGTTCCACTGAAATACATAAAAATAAATAAATAAATATTATCTAAAACACAGCATCAGGCAAAACAATAAGTCAGTGTTTAAGTTAGTGATTGTCATAAGAGCATCTTCAATACACTTCTAATTTGGAGAGTCAATTATAATTAAAAGAATAATCCAGAATGCTATCTGTTTGAAAAATTGAAGACCAATAGTTAGTACCATTTGGCGCTCTAAAATGTCAAAAGCTAAAGATGCTACTTTTTCTATAAAAGTAGACGGTTCATTCTATTATAGCATAAACTGTGTCTCTCTGTCTGACTATCTGTGTGTGTGGGGGACCAATAATGTTTTTACCCCTTGCATATTAACCTCCACAATAACTGAAATGATATCTGAGCCTTAGATATGTAGAAAAACATTACTATAATGGGACTTAACAAGATTCAAAACACAAGACTAAAGAACACAGCTGTCATACCATGTTAAATTACCGATATCCTACAAATTTCACAATAGCAAACTAGTTTGAAAATGTAATATCCTCATATAACAGGTTCACTAGAGAAAATACCTGCTTTACACATTCCAGTTTTGATGTTTCATAAATGGCAAGCTGAGTCTCATGCACAACCAGGAAGTGTATCTGGTCCTGATGAAACTGTACACGTGTATCTGATTGTGATGATGGTGTCCTCCCAGGTGGAATCTGCAAGAACCTATTCCTCTGCTTTTCCCATCCATCGGAGTTCCATACGCAAAGCTGAGAAAAATTCACAAAGCGAAGCCAAGATCAGCATTATGATAATTGCTTCACCATAATGACCAAAATAGAGATATGCTTTTATTGAGATTAATTCAGGTTTCAGCACTACATATGAGTGTGTGTGTCACAAATCACAATTTAGTCATACAAAAATATGAGACAGATAAAGACACAAAATTTAATGAGGAATTATACCTGAGCATCTGCTCCTGATGAAACTAGCACATTTAGTACATGAGAGAAGGCTAAACCAGTTATCCTTTTAGAGTGGCCTTTGAGCTTGCTCTTTACCTGCATCGAGAAAGTAGAAACTAAACAATAAGCATCTCAAGGATGAGCAGCACAGATATTTAGCCCATGAAGTACATACCTCATCTACACGAACATTGTATATCTGAATTGTAGAATCATCCATGCCAATAGCAATAATATTATTATCTTGCGGATGGAAAGCAAGAAATGTTGCTGCAGGTGGCGGTGGCATGAAAGTTGTCATTGTCTGCACTTGCCAACAATAAATTGAGATTGGTTGACTGAAAACTATGATTGAATATTTAAATATATTGAACCCATGTCTTACCTTAAATGTCATCATATTGAAAAGGGATATTTTCCCTCCAGATGCTGACATTACATAAGAATCATTCTTGGACAAAGCAAAGCAAGGCACTGCCTCTTCAGGATTAGTGTCAGCGACGTCATTGTTCATTAGAATGCCACTTGCTGGTTGCCACAATTGAGGCAACACACTAGCTGTTGCCTGAAAAATGAAGCAGCAATAATTTTGACATTTGAAATTACATAATTTGATGATGAGAAGTGATGGTTAATGGAAATTACTGCCATCTACTTGCCTTGCCAGCAGAATTCCGATCACTTCGCTGCCATTTCCACAGCAAATGAATGGCATTTGATGCTAAAGCTAGAACAGCATTACCTGAATTCGTATAGATTAACCTTGATATCTGTAATAACCACAGAGAAGCAGATAAGGACGACAAGAAAGGATAACAAGTCCACTGAAAACCAACTTTTATCAGTGTAATTGATATAATTTCAAATCTCACAAATAACCTAAAATCATCCAGAAAGAAAATGCCACACCTTCGTTACTCTTAGGTTTTCTTGAAGCCTCAAGGACCGACATTGAGCTTGCTCATTGATTTCAGTGAGCTTCCAAATCTTAGATTTGTCATTGGATTCTTCAGCTATCCTAGGTTTCACATCCCCTAAGTTTCGTGCATCCCCATTCTGGCAAGATTCATATTCAATCAATATAGTTTAGAAGAAACCTGTGTTTATATGTACAACAATATGCACAAAGAAAGCACAAACATGGTTTGAAGTAATATTGGTCCAACAATTATAATAAAACGAACCATTCCAGCAATAGAAACCACAGAGGAGCCTCTGTCTGCAAGTCCAGCACTAGTAGCAGCTGCGGCGGCGGCAGCAGCTGAAATTGCATTTATTGTTGGCTGAAAGAGATATATCACATGTTAGGCAAGATTTAGTGAAAAATGGCTATCTTTCACTGCAACTAATCATTTGAAATCGCTACCTTCATCACAGCCTCTGATGTCCTCGATGTGTCATAAGAAAGATTATCATAAGTGCGAAGCAACCTCATGCCATCTGTGTTTGCCAAAATTTTGATCCCATTTTCATTGGCAGAAACAGCCAAAAGAGAGCCATTCTTGTTAAATCGGATCCGGGGACTAGCCTAAGAATTAGTAAAGCAAAGGCAAGAATAAGTACTAGCCTAAGAATTAGTAAAGCAGAGGCAAGAATAAGCAATTTTAGCATGGTGCATTTCCATTTAGTTTAAAGTAATGAACTTACTGGAAGACCTCCATCAGCATCAACAGTAGTCAAAAGTTGAACATTATCCATATCCCAGAATTTAATAGAGAAATCATCACCGGCAGCCAAAAATCGGTTTTTAGTTGTATCAAATTGCACAACACCCAAGGAACGCTTGCGGAAACCTTGATAGGTCCTCTTCACAGCCCCTTCACTTTCATTCCATTCAACAATATGTGACTCCCCTTCTTTACTTGTCCCACATGAAAAGAGCCTGCAGGCCCACCACCCCAAGAAAAGAAGGGAAAAGAAAGAATGAACTATATGTAGTTTGACCATGCATCAACAAACAGCATAGGACACTGAACAAGCAACATAGATAACAATTGGATAAGAATATTAACCTTGTACCATCGGCACTGTATGCCATCGTTGTGCACCAACGACCAGGAGCATCATAATCAACTCGAGATCCCATATTGTCATACAACCATGCTTTTATCTTTCCATCCAGTGCTGTTGAGAAGATGAACTGCAGCATAAAAACAAAACATAAAAAGACAAGAACAGGCTAGCCAGTGAAAGGAAGGCAAAGAGCTAATAGCATCTTTTGCATTGGCTTGATTTACAGTTTATCCACTTCCTAACAACTTAAGGTTCTAGAATTGATCTTAACATGTTATCACAATATCAATAAGACCTTACTTAATATAGCTTCTACTTCACATTTGCATGATGTTCCATTCACCTTTGACAAACGCAACAGAACAAGTATGAGAATCAGTAGTGATTATAAAATCAGTAGTAGTACCTGAATGTTTTCCTTATAATGGGGGCAAACAGAATAAACAGGAGCCTCATGGCCTTCAAATGCAAACTGTTTTGTACCAGTAGATGCATCCCACACCTAAAATTCCAAAAGAAAATCAGAAAGGAATGAAAATATTACTCCAATTAGACAATATAGACAGGTAATACGACCAACCAACCTTAATGGTCTTGTCATCACCGCAGGTTATTACACAAAGTTGCTTATTGGGGTGGGAGAATGCCAGATCATTTACTCCACCAACATGAGCATCAATCTAATTAACAAATTGAATAACTGTCAGTATGGAAAGGTTGAAAAAGTATGGAAAGAAAAGATGAGCAATCAGAAACTGTCCCTTCCATTAAGTATTATATACCTCGAGGTGCTGGCGTACATCATCACCCACATTATAAGAATATATTTGAACAATGTGTCTCGAATAAGCAACACCTAAAATTGGAAGAGAATCATACATAAATAATAATTGGTCCACCCTTTGCAAGAATAATAGTGGTTCTATTACATTAACCACCAAGTATTTCACTAGAAAACAAGCTCACCAAACAATGAACCATCAGGACTCCAAATGACACGGTTAACAGAAACACCAGGATCCTTCACTAAGGCAGCCTGATATTCATGAAGACAAGTTCAGTTTTCATCCAACCCAAGTTTACATGTGCTAGGTTAAATAATTCTTGTGTTATTGAAGAATAGGGATACCTGCAGAGCCATCGAACATGCACTAAGATCCCAGACTTTGAAGTTCCTCAAAACTAGTCGCTCCCTCGATCCAACTTCCCATAGCCCTATGTCCCCCACGTTGGTACCAACTGAAGCATCCAAGAGAGAGTACAAATGACCAATTTTAAAATATGAAAGCACGCTCTTAATGGAAAGTGCTAGATCAAATATCATGTAAAATAAAAATGCCTCAATTCTAGATATGATTACCAACAAGATGAGGAAGAGGAGGGAGGGATAGGGTTTAAAGACAAACCAAGAAGTATAGTCTGCTGAACAGGATGAAAATCCATGCTCATAGGAGATGAACCCTGGTTCAAAGTCTGTGCGACAGCTTTTGGCAAGTCATCAGGTGCATTAAAAGCCTGACTGTGTCCATGACCCGGGAATGATACTGGCAACACATTAACAGGCAAATTGACCTGCAGAAATGAATAAATAATCAACCAAATAAGCTAGACAGAGCATTAGACGATCGCATTCAGAGAAATGAAAAGATAATCAACTGAATAGGTAAACCAGAAAGAGTATTAGATATCACATTTTAACCTTGCAGAAATGAGAAAATAATCAACCAAATTAGTAAACTAGAAATAGTATTATAATATCACAAGTAGAGGATTTCAAATATTAAAAAAGGCAAAACATTGTATCTGCTTTACCTCATCAGAAATTCCCATGGGTCTTGTTCTTTTGGAAACATGATCAGAATCCCCAGATGGATAATCTATTGAAGGGTTAGTAGGAGGAGTCCTTGGATGTTTCAATGCAGCTAGACAAGGCAAGGAAGCACCTCAATTAGAATTAAGGAGTTCATGCGAAGTTAGCATGATAAAATGGTTCAAATGGTAGCATGATAACAAGGTCCAAATGATAGCAATATAACAAAAGAAGAAGAAATAATACCTGGGATTGATGGAGCACCAAGACCAATTGCTCCTCCAGAAACTGCAGGATGAGCAACAGTGGACGGATTGGACATCCAACCAGCTAAGGGTGTTGGAACTGGTGCTGGTGTAGGTTGAAAAGGCTGAAGAATAAAGCCAAAGCACATTAAACCAAAATTCCTAAACCCTAAAAAAAAAATAATAATAATAACTTAAGACCTATTAAAATGGATATCCCACCCCATGTGCACCCAGAGGAGGAAACCCTCCGGCTTTTGGTAAGGATCCAAGTAGAGGATTGTTTGCAGGTGATGGAGCCCGTGCCCCATTTGGTTGTCCACATGAGTGATCCACAAAAAGAGTTTTTATATCTGGATTTGGCCTTGGGTTTTTACAAAGTTGATGCTGCCAATTTAAGCTGTAATTTCAAAAAGCTTCAGATCACTTTCTCAAAATCAAAATGTAACAATTCTAGAAACCAAGTGTGCATCAAAAGTTCTGCCATTATATGCTGATAACAAGCAGTAATGTATTAATGCTAATGCAGGCTCTCCAACTCAGAAATGTAAAATGCCCCAATGCTATAGGCACATACTCCACATCCTAATATTGTGAAATGTCTTTAAATACCTGAAATCTGACAGTTGTTTCTGACATCAATAGATGGCATAGAAACCCATCCATTTTGGATAAGAACAGCATTAAATGAAAATTTAAGTGTGGATTGATAGTTAGTAAATTCCACTCAAAATAAAACCTTTGTGAGTGTCATAGAGGACATATGGACCATTCCAAACAATACAATAGTATTTGCAATTATTAGAACTCCAGCAACATCCCTGAATCGTAATGAAGGAATGCAACTAAAAATAACTAGAACTTAATTTCAAGATAAGTTACCTTTGATTAATGAGAGTCCTTAGCCTTGAATTTTTAAGGTTGGGAAATTGCAATTTATCACGGAATAAGGGATTTGCTTCGATCAGCTTCTTAAGCTCAACCAGCATGATTGCTCTGGCAGACTTTGTATCCCCATACTTGGATAGTTG
This sequence comes from Ochetophila trinervis, assembly GCA_003254975.1. Taxonomy (NCBI): domain Eukaryota; kingdom Viridiplantae; phylum Streptophyta; class Magnoliopsida; order Rosales; family Rhamnaceae; genus Ochetophila; species Ochetophila trinervis. The sequence continues at coordinate 55,496 of QANX01000250.1, forward strand.
TTCATTCTCCCTAAAATACAACAAACAATTTTGAGTACAGTAGCTGTAATCTTCTTCCATACTAAGACCACTTAGAAACATATGCCTCTGCCTCGTACCTAAAATTGTCCAATGTCAAGAGCTGAGTGATTTCCTTGAAAAGCTCTTCATTAAATGTGGCAAAAACCTTTAAATCCTTGACTAATATATCCACTGCCTTGGAACGATCATGCCTGATAAAATCCAAAACATTGTCATTTGCATGTAATTCCGCCAAAGATTCCTTTAGAGAAACAAAAACTTGACATAACCTTGTATTTAATATTAGAACATTGAACTCAGAAATTGAAATATTACAACTTACTTATCCAATGCCTCAAGATACTTTTGCTTCCTTATCTCGAAAAAGATTTTCATTGAATAACGATTGTCGTCTACTTTTGTGAACCCAGAGAGATACCTCTCGACCTCATCCCAATTACCATTGTGCACCTCATCCTCAAAATATTTCATGTTGAAGAAAAACCCAGATTCCTGTTCCAGCCTATTTATGTAAAAGAAATTAATAAGGCAAATCAGTACATAATTAGCAAAAAAATAAAAATCTGTTAACGAAAAGAAAAAGGGAAAAAAAAAAGTAGAAAAATAAAAAATAAATAAAAAATGCTAGAAGCTTACTTGTGAACAGTCTCTTTGAACTTTTCTTCGTCTAGAAACTGTAAGATCAGGAACACAAGCTCTCTGCTGAGCGACGACATCTTGAGCGACCCCCGTCTTCGATTCCAGACTCACAAATATCACCCAAAATATTACTAGATCTGCAATGAAAAAGAGCTCAAAAATCACAGAAATTTGAAAAGGGTAATCTAAAAATAGCTCCAAATTTCCAAAAGTCAATAGAAATAACTAAAAAAATCAAAACTTACATAACCAGAACTAGATCATAAAAACTAAAACACCATTTCACATAATTATCAGATACATAGAAAAAACACCGACATGTAAAAAAGTAAATTCTGGTTCAATAAACAAATTATTTTTTTTTTCTCCCAGAAGGATCGAAGAGATAAAGAAAGAAAGTAGCTTTAGACCCATGAGGAATCGAAGATGCAAAAGAAAGGTATAAGTGGCCAAACCCAACCACAAAATAAATAAATAAAAAAGTCAAGGCAAAAACATTCACGCAAGAAAAGAGCTAAAAAAACAAAACAAAACAAAAAAAACCCTTAAAGCCAGAGATTCCTAAACACACAGAAAGAGAGAGAAAGCTAGAAGCTCTCACCTTGAAAGACCAAATCGGAGCAAAACTCAGAAAAAAAAGAGGAAAAAATAGGATAGAGAGAGCTTGGGCGAGCTTTCTCTCCCTAAAAACTTAGTAGTAAACTCTCTCCCTCTCTCTAGAGGCTCTCTCTAGAAATTGTGTATCATACGCATAAATATATATATATATATATATAGGAGACATCAAAAACTTGCAGAAACGGTGATTTTTATAGGAGGAAGAGACGACAGATAAAGAGGATGATAAGCACCTGTGCTTATGAAGAGAGTGGTTATAGATCCCAATAATAAGCCATTGTAATAAGCACACTTACTTATGCATAAGCACATGCGGAGATAGGGTCCCACTTAGCCGGCTACATTTTGTCGAGTTCATCGGCGCGGAATCTCTAGCTGACAGCTGTCTTCAGCTTGGATCAGGAAGAGACTTAGGGCATCGCTGGAATACATTCACGTCCACTGAAGTTGGGAAATGGACACCCATACGATTTCACTGAAGCCAATTTTTTTCAACTAATCGAACGGGTTTCGAATTCGAGAAAAGGTACAACCGAAAAGGAGGTGAAAATCACTTCAGAAAGCGATTTTTACTCCTCTCAGATCCCCCAAGAAACGACAAGGTTTTCCTTCTTGGAATGGTCCCTCCATAATTTCTTCTTTACCCTCATATTTTGCACAATATTACCACTCTTTGCCATCGAGGAGTGAGAGATGTAGCACTTATTATATATCACGTGATACAGTGGTAGAGTTCATGATTGCGATATCATAAAATTGCCAATTTCTCATCACTTATAACTTTATCGAACAAATTATCGCGATTATTAGAAAATCAAGATTTTATGTTTCAAATACGTTGTTGGGCAATAATTAATTATTGCATTAATAGAATATCTGTGGTCAGAGTTTTGTGGGTCCTCTTCCTCATCGCACTCTACGTAATGCTGCAGTTATAATTTTGAATAAGCAATTTTGTCAATTTAAGCATGCCCCTGTTTATTTTATTTCCTTTTGACTCATTTTCTACTATATTCTTTTACAATATTTTCAAATTTTAATTAATACAAAATGATGAATAAATAATTTTGACCGTAATAATAATAAAAGATATTTTAAGACGACGATGTAACTATTATGATAGTTATTGCTAAGACATCAATAGACCATTTTCCTCTACCTAATATATCCCTTCCAAAGGAAAACTAAAATAAAAATGCAGAAAAAAAAATAGAAAGAAAGTTGCTCCTCGTGAACTTCATTATTAATGTACTTTTTATTAATATTTCAATATATATATATATATAAAGAAGTTTATCGTGAAGAAGTAGAGTATAGATTTACATATTGAGCAATGTGAAAATTAATAATTGTACAGAAATGTTAGACTTATTAAATTTACTTATTAAAATGATATTGTATATTTTTATTGTGTTTACATTGCTCATAATTGTAATACCGAACAAAAACAAGTAAAAATCCTAATTCCCAAGGGCAGAAGAAAGGCATTCACATTCAAGATGTGTTGCCTTGGAAAGCTACTTTTATAGTATCAAAAAAATGTTGTTTGAGTACAAACATTATCTCTGTATGTAACTAGCACATAAAAAAATAAAATAAAAAAATAAAAATTGTGGAGAGAAATTAAGGGAGACATTTTAGTTTGGTAGCTAATAATATTATATTATGTTCACCAAAAAAATAGTTTCATATTATAAAGATTGAGTATTTATTTTTATTTTTACTTTATTTTATTTTTGTGTGTGTCCGTTTGCGCTAAAAATAATAGTAGCGGGTGCATATAATCACTTCCACAATTTAAAAATATTGACAAACCCTATCAAAATAAAAAAATAAAAAACCCTATAATATATTTTCGCCTTCACATCTACCAACATATATGCAAACACGTAGATTCCAACTAAGGATATTGCCATCCCCATTATAGTTACTATAGCTAATCATGCATTGCTCTTTTTCTTCTGGAGACGATATATATTTTTGGGTGCAAATATATATATATATATATATATATTTATATCTAAGGAATTATTAGTAGTCACTCGACTGCCTGGATTCTGATTATATATATATTCAAACTAATTAGGAGAGTGAGTGATCTCGATATTGATATTAAACATTAGCACTTTTGCTAATGATTTCGTAGGATTCTGCAAGACTGGGATCTTTTTGGTAAGGGTATTTCTAGGTTCCTCATTGTGATCATAGTATATAAAGAAAATAAATATCAGAGCACCTCCATTATTCTTCATGCCAAATGAGGTGCTATTGTCTTATTTTAACATAGATTTGATTGCTTATATATCTACCAATACCACAATCCTCATCATTCATTGGAAGATATAGTCATTTTAATATAATATTGTATTAGAGTAATTTGTTATTGAATTTGACATGCATTGTCATTTAAATATATTTATATTGGAGATGCCATATCAATACTAAAATAGTAATTAAGTATATATTATTACCATTTTAACATTTTTGCATTAAAATATACTCTCGTAAATAGCTAGGTGGGTATGGTATATTGTTTCCTACTCTTCAAAACACATTCATTCAACAAGAGTACTAGAAGACATGATGCTAATTCTTATATAATTTATAAGTTTTGCGGATTTTTTTTAAAAAGATTCATATATTATAAGGTAAATTACTCAAAACCTCCTCTGAACTATTTGACACTTACAAACAACCTTTTTAAAACTATTAAAATAACAAATAAATCCTTCAACTATTACCCCCTTCAAACCAATTACTTAAATGCTAAAAATTATTTAATTTGAAAAAAATACCCTTTTGGCATATCCATTCTACTAATTTTTAAATAATTTTATCCAAATATTTTATTATCTAAATATTGAAAATAATTTTTTCTTTAAAACTATTAAAAATAATTTTTTCTTCAAAAACATTAAAAATGATATTTTCTTCAAAAATATTAAAAATACTTTTTTCGAGATAAGTATTCAAAATATTTTTTCTTAAAAAAATAAAATATGGAAAATATTATATAATTTTAAATTTTTATTGGTTTTTTTTTTCTTTTCTTTTTTTTGACAAGCTTAAAAGTTTGTCTTCATGTATACATTTTCTTTTATTTGCAAGTTTTTAATAGTTTGAGGGGTTTTCTCTAATATCATAAGGTAAACGTCAAATAGCTTAGAGAGATTTTGTATAATTTATCCTATATTATATATATTATCTTAATTGTACCAGACATTTCAAATATGTTATTAATTTAGACAATTTGAATATAGTATTTTTTCTCATTTTCGTACTTAAACAAGTTGCACGAAGGGAAATTTATGAGAGCGGTACTTCTTAAATTTTACATGCATGATTGTGACTTTAATAGTGTAGAAATTTTAAAAATGCATTTACAAGAATAGCTAGAGTTCAATATACAATCGTAGAACTTTACCAACAAATTAAAAAAAAAATACAACTGTAGAAATAACATTTATATTTTCTATAATTTATTAATATCAAATTAACACGTAGCATTGACCTCTCAATTTCCAGATGTGAATGTTTTTATGAATTTCAAACGGGACCACCAACCTAAAGTTCGTATAATTTTCCATCATATAAAAATATGTTTTACAAATCTTTGATATATCAAATATATAATATTTGTCAAAGGTTGGATATTAGACTATATAATATTAGAAAAATTGAAAGGTAGAAACTCAATTCCCACTTTAAAAGAATAATAATAAAATCGGAGAAAAAAATTGGGTCAGTGGGGCAAAAAAGTAAAAAAGTTACATGACTTGCATTCTATGTCAAGTTGCTCCTGTTTTATGATAGTGAGATTGATTCAATAGCATTCATCTTGATTGTGGGTCCTAAATTCATGCCTCTAGCATCCATACATGTTTGAAGTTTCTGAGTTATGTCTACTTTTCAATATAATCAGATTCACAACAAATCAATTTTATAGTTTTTTTAAACCAATTATTAAATTGTTTTAACATGTAATATTTAAAAAAGTATTTTTGATTTACAGATTATTTTCCACAAATAAAATAGATTACTAAAATTATCAAAACTATCAGGTGAATTTAATATCACTTTCCTATCATGAAAAATTACCCCAAAAAAAGAAAAAAAGAAACCCTGGTGTTTGGAGTTTCAATAAAAATCCGACGGTAGATAACCTCTGAACTAAAAAAGACAATAGCCGAATGAAAATTAAAATAAAATAAAAACATAATCCGAAAGGAGAAAAAGTTAAGATTCTGGATTAAAGAGAGCAATAAATGAGGGGGTGGGAAGGGAAGGCATAAAGAGCCTTAACGCCCCTTCGAGAGGCGTAATGGGCACGCTCCCACTGACAGCGGAACATAGTGGGCGTGTGCCATGTGTCAGAGACGGTCCCACAGTGTTCTCTGTCCGAGCTGAGTGGATATTATCATGGGCAAGTCTAGCTTGCTACTCCTGTGGTCTCAGGCTCTGCGGAGAGCAACGGGGTCCACACCCAAACGGAGGGAAATTAAAAGGTGGGGCCAGTATTTTCATCAACTCGAACAAAAATTGAGGGGTCTTTTTTCTGTTCTTTTTTAATAAATTGAGTGGTCTTGGGACAATATGATCCGAGATAAAAAAAAACATATATATCAGATCATATAAATTTCATGTTTGAGTCTCACATAGTATTGAGTTTTGGACCACCTAATTATTTTAGCATCAATCCTCCGAGTTTATTATTTTTTTTATGCATACAGTAAGAGCATATGCTTCAATGGAAAATGTGGATTATTGTATATACGGTATAAAAATTGACATTATTTAAATTTATGTGATATAAATACACAGTAAATTTAAAAATTATTTTCTAATAGTAATGTACACAAAGACTATTTATATTTATTAATTAATAATATATTTTATTAAATATTTTTAGTTTTTGAGCAAATAAATTTTTTAATAAAATTTTTATTTTTTTGGAAACTTGACAATGTTTGACAGAGTCTTCAGGAGTAANATTCACTTTGACAATGTCAATACCACGTCAGCTCGACATTCATTATAGACATTCCCATTAGAAAATATTTTTTCAAAATAATGTCTATATATGCTTATTTGGCATGTTAATTTTAACAATCCACATTCTATTATAGATGCTCTAATCAAATTGTGTCATGTCAAACTGATATTTCATATTATCATTATTAATTTCAAAAAAAAAATTATTTGTAATTGATTTATGTTGGAGTGATGCACATAACACATGCTAGAGTGCTGCAGTCTATAGCTGACATGTATTAAGTCAGTTAGTATGTTAGATGTCATAATTACGTTTAGTTAGCATGGGATCATTAATCTTTCCCTCCTAATGTTAATCATTGTTGTTATATATATATAACTGATCATTGTAAAGTTGAATTACGATGAATGAATATATTTTTCCCTCTAATTCTCTCTCCCTCTCTTCTTTTCTCTCTAGTTCTTATGATACGTAAGAACTCCATTAATGTGATGCTGGAAGCTTAGCACAATAGCTTCAGATACAAGTCATATCAAACCTATGGTTCTTAACATGGTATCATAGCAGGTTTCGTGAAGGTTAGAAACAAATTAATGGCTTGAATTTCTAATTTTTTTTTCTTGAACGTAGAGCTTCGATTACTCTGTTATTCGATTGTATTCCTAAGTAGATTTGTTCTCTATCTACTTGTAACAACTTAAGTTTTTTTTTCTTCGATCTTGCTACTTTGATTTACTATCTGTTTCCATGGCTGAGATTGAGGGTTTGTCGAAGGATTCGAATCATGATGTTGAAGTCATCGATTCAACTCATGAACTTTTCTTGCACCATGGTGATTCAACAGGTGTGAAATTAGTTACCAAAATTCTCGAAGGAGAGAATTATGGACATTGGAGTCAATCAATGATGATCTCTCTGAAACCTAAAAATAAATTGGAATTTATTGATGGTAGTTGCTAGATTCCTGCTATGAACTATTCTCTAAGATCACACTGGGAACGATGCAATAGTATGGTAATTTCTTGGATAATACATGCTGTGGCAAATGACATAGCAGAAAGCATTGTGTATTGCTCGACTACTAGAGAAATATGGAAGGAATTAGAGCAACGGTTTGGCAGATCAAATGAAGTAAAAGTGTATCGGATTCAAAGGGATTTAAGTTCCTTAAGCCAAGGAAATTTGGGAATAACCATCTACTTTACTAAAGCCAAAGGGTTATGGGATGAGTACTCAGCTTTGACTGGTATATCACCAAGTACTTGTGGATCTACTCACATCTTTGCAGACTTGATGCAAAAGTAACATATAATGCAGTTCCTGATGGGATTAAATGAGAGTTACAATGCTATAAAAGGAAATACTCATGATGCCACCATTTCCTCTTATGAACCAGGTTTATAGTATTCTTCTACAAAAAGAAAAACAAAGAGAAATTTATAATCCT
>QANX01000252.1:0-45483 GCA_003254975.1 Ochetophila trinervis
TTTATATTTTTGTCTATCACTCTTAGTGGCTCTGTCATTTCCATCTACTTCATATATTGTTTCTTAATTATTCAGCGTGACTCGTTGATTTATTGTGGTGCTTATTTTATCTACTTTTCGTTCATATCTTATTTACTATTCATCCCATTATTGTTTATTTGTTTATTTGATTATTACTCCATTTCGGAGGAGGATTCTGTCGGTTGCCCCGAGGGATTCTGGTGGAATCTTCCTCAGGCGGGGCCTCTCCGGTTATTCTGGAGGGATTTCCGGGGCGGGTCCTGTCACATCATTTGTACTTTTTATATGTGATGAACTGTTATTTTTATAGCTCTCAAAGTTAATATCCATCATTTTAGTGGATAAATGTCGGTGATCTCAAAACACTAACATTTATATATAATTAAAGGACATCATATATGACCTCTTTGTGTTGTAGTGTACGCTGTATAGAAATACTAATTGTTACAGTAGGTTCCAATTAAACAAGATTCTTTTCTTTTTCTTTTTTGAACGATAGTTGAACAAGATTTAAAAGTGACTTTTTATATGGCATGCTAGTTGCCACATGTTTCACAATTTTTCAATAAAATTGGAAGATAATTAGTCTTGTGGAGTAACTAATTGAGGTAAGAAAAATATCCACACACAAAAAAAGCTTTATTATCAACCGACACTTAAATTGAAAAGAATTTCAATCTATTTATAAAACTATACTTATTTGGTATTGTGTACGTACAATAATTTACAAACATAGGCATGCTAGGGTTTTTCTATATAAACTTTTTGTCCCCCTCTTTACAGAGAGGTTAATCACAGATATCACAAAATTCTCATTTTATATTCTTTCAAGATTCTTTCTTCATGGGAGCTGACTTGATCATTGGAACGCCTTTGTCGGTGTCACACCAGTGCTAGCTAAGGCCTCCTAACAATGTTTTTTTATCTTGCATATCTAAAAATTCTTAAATCATGAAAGCGGGTGCATGATTAACCATTGATGTAAAATTTTGCATAAACAGTTTGGCGTGCCAGATAAGAGAGATTCCTACACTCTTCGTTCTCATTCTCAACAATGCCCAATTCTAATATTGAAAATCATATCACAATGACATAAGCTAAGAATTTTTTATCACAATTATATACATACTTTATGTCATTTTCCCCCTGCATATGCGTGAATTGTTTGATAGCTATGTGTAGATCTACAAACCTTTAATTTGGTTTATACATATTAAGAGTTTTACCCGTTTGGTTGTTTTGAGATCTAAGATTAAAATTTGTTTTGGTTGAAAACATTAGTTGAGTTTCATTTTATAGTGGATTTATAACATGTTTGATGCGTTTGATTGATTTAAATTGGTCCAATTGATGGAAAGAATTTGAAATTTCTAAAAACTTTTGACCGAATATTCCTTCTTTTTGGATTTTGTAAATCTGGCAATAATTGGCCGAATTATTATAAGAAAATGTCTAGAAATTAAACAAGGATCACAAGCATTTAAATGGAGACAAAAACGGAGGCCATACAAGAGAGACACGACCAAGTCGTGACACTGGTTTGATTGATGTTGACGTTAGCACTGCCATTTGCTGATGTCAGCATCAATTTTTTTAAATAAAAATAATAATGAGCATTCATAAGTTGCAGAAATTTTTTAGGTCTTGATTGAATGAACGGTTGGGATTGATTCCATTTGTAGGTTGTACACTTACATGCATCATAAATTGGCAAAAAATAAATAAAAGTTGCAGAGGATCGACTAACTTTCCAATTGATGAAAAATGAGTAATCTGCTGCATTGTGCTGTTGTTTTTTGTTAAATTATAATAACTATTCATAAATAAAAGTTTTAAAGCAATAAACGTGTTTCTCAAACTAATTGTGGACTATGTGATGTCATTCTTGACGTCATGTGAGCTGTTTTCCAAAAATAAAAAAACTTATTTGGGCTTTTGGTAAGATGGAGAGATGACTCGTGTACTTGTTTGGGCTTTGATAAACTCAATTACTTTTTATTTGGGCTACTTTTTGATGAAGTAATTTGTGTGGGCATGGCAGAAGTAAAAACTTTGCTATGTTTGACACTAAAACCTATTCTTAGATTCTATGTTGCAAAAGGTGAATATATGTGATATGGTCAGTTTTGTGTATTTGATCATATTTCGTAGCTGTGTTGATGCAAAATTATTTGTGAAATTTTGCTTCTATAGTACACTATAATTGTTCTACAGTCATGCCAAATGTTGTTATATATTGATCTAAATAGGGAAATATATTTTTCTATATATGTGTATATATGATTGGCAGCATGTCACATCTTTCTTGTGTGTTTCAATTTGTATATACATGTAAATATATCTTTATTTGTAAGTATGCTATGTATGTAAATGTTTGGACACATGTTTATATTTACATAGAGAAAGTTTTATTAAAAAATTTTAGAGTAAATTACACATGGGGTACCAAAACTATATTTGGTGTTACACTTAGGTACCCGAACTAACAATTTTGAACCACGTTAGTACTTTTCGTCATTTCCGTCCAATTTTATCTGTCAAAATCACATGCAGAATGCGTGGGAAGCAAACCTAGGGGCAATCGACGTCTTTTTTTCTCCCTGTTCTTCATTTCTTCAACAAATCAGGGGCCGAGGCCATTGGAATTGGAGGCCACGCTCTCGACGGCTGCGAAGAATTCATGCCGGCTGGAGCGGAAGGCTCACTCGACTGGCTCAAGAGTAGGAGAAGGGTTAGGGCTCAGAAGAGGAGACCCGTTGGTGCTGCCGTCAACGTCAGGAGGAGGAAAGAGCCATAGCCGAGAAGACCAGGAAGACATGTCGAATCCCAGCGGCGAAGGAGGAGGTGGAAATGGACCAAATTTTACCTTAAATGGGTTTTTTTTTTTTCCGAAAGCTCATGACTGTCGAAGAGGGAGAAGAAAAGACACCGACTACCCCTTGGTTTGCTCCCCACGTGTTTTGCACTTGATTTTGACGGAGAAAATTGGACGGAAATGACGAAAAATACTAACGTGGTTCAAAATTGTTAGTTTTGGTACCTGTTTGCAACGAAAAAAAGTTTGAGTACCTAAGTATAATACCCGATATAGTTCGAGTACCCCACGTGTAATTTGCTCAACTTTATAATATGCATGATTATCTCTATTAAAATTGGTATGTTGCCTTTTGGGATCCTTCCGCCTATTTTTGAAGCTTCACAATGTATGTTATATATGTCACTGAGTACATGCATGAATTTTATTTATTTAAATTTCTAATACTCTGAATGTATATTGTTTGTACACATATGCATAACATATTCTAAAATCAATTGTTGTATGTGCATGAGTATTTACTTTTCACCAAAATGTCAATTGGTGCAAACTAGGTTCGCAAAAGTCTATATTGAAAATATCTATGTATACTTCTATATGTGTGCCAATTTTCAGGTTATTCCTATCATGTGTGACTTGGAATTCGTTGAGAATTATTTGGTTCTCTCACAAGCTTATTGTGCATTTCTTATATGTTTGTAAACGTCAATAGCTATGATAGCCTATGAGGATTATCTGCTAAGTGAAATATCACATGTGTAATAATATATTCATATCAATTATTTACTTTCCAACTCGAATATCAACTCAGAAAGTTGAAGGCTAGCTATGTAAGCATATTTAATCACCCGAGCTCAACTTCCACAAACTACACTAGCCTTTGTATTACATCTTACAAATTAATTGATAATAATGAAAGCTTGGATTATTATAAAGTGCACATCAAAGCTGGGTATATTTTTAAAGCTTTATTACTTATATGTATTTCTAAATGTTAGACAAAATTTAGAGATCCGTAGGTGCATCACATATCATATTTTTATATTTCACATGCAAACATTTATGCATGAATTATTATAGTTCTGCATAAATATATACTAGTATTGCCCCTATATATTTGTATGAGGACTTTATGCGGGTACTAGCGTACCAATTTTCCATAACAATGAGGGAACTCTCAATTTATGGCCCACACCTAGACTAATGACTTGGATAAAAGTCTCGCACATTTTACAGGTTCGATTCATCACTTTCAAAATTTATGTCTCGCTTAATAGGCTCTAATAAAAAATTTGTGACCTTAACAAATAGGTCTCTAGCCTAATAAATACACAGCTAAACCCAAATTATCGAATTTAAATCGTGACACCCCCAAAACTATTAAATGTTTGGACACGATACCGCCAAAACTATCGGAAATAAGCATTTTTTCGACATCCACTCAATGCATAGGGCTAGGTCAAAATTCCAAGAATTGGGTATGATCGTAATTTAGTATAAACTCTTAAAGGTTCGCACATGATATTTCCCAAACCATTGGGAACACTTTGTCTAATCCAACCTTCGGGTCTAACATCCCTAACTATTGGAAATAATTTCTTCGACCCAAACCATCGGGTTCAAATTCTAATTCAAACTATCGGTATTAAAGCTTCAAAATCAATAAAGCATTCATGAATTATTTCTATGTCTCATCAACATATTTTCTACTTTCCAATTTGTTCATGCAATTTGGAAAATGGAGGACTAACTGCATTGGTAAAATAATTCACAAACATAGGCAAGCTAGGGTTTCTTTATATAAACTTTCTTATACATCTCTTTAGAGAGAGGCTAAACACAAATATCACAAAACTCTTCTTTTATATTCTCTCAAGATTCTTTCTTCACGAGAGTTGACTTGATCGTTAAAACGTTTTGCTAGCGCCATACCAATGCCGGCTAAGGCCTCCTAACGATATTTTTATCTACAGATTCTTCAATTGTGAAGACAAATATACAATTAACCATTCATGTGAAATTCTATATCAACATATACACATTTTTCTTTTTGTCATTATAAATAGTTATACAATAGTCATATGTCATTCATGTAAATTTAACTTCTCAATAAAAAAGAAAAAACTGAAAACATAAACATTATCAAAAGCCTCCTGAAAAGGTCTTCGGGTCTAAGAAAAACAAAACGTACGTGAACTTCTTTTTTTTGGTAAACAAACGTCAGTGAACTTTCTTTTGTAATATACGATACAATTGCATTAATATTTTACTTTAAAAGATTTTTTCACATATATTTTCAGATTATATTTTACAATATTGTTTTCTTTTTTTCTTTTTTTTCTTTTTGGACCAAATGGCATAAAATTTAATTAGTCACTTAAAATATTAAATTACTTAAAATAAAATAAAATAAAGTATTTATCAATTGGTGAAATTTTTTTTTTTCAAGAGTTGAAATTTATATTTCAATTTGATCAATATTTGTTTGCTTAACAAAAAAAATTCATCAATAAATACAATTGGTATAACATATATAATCTCAATATATTTGTTTAGAGAGGTATATTAAAAAATTAAACAGTAAATTTCATATACACATCTCAATGTTGAGTATAATTTTAATTTATACTCAAAAATTTTTGACAATTCAAAAATTTATTTTAAAATTTAACTGCCGTCCAAAATTTTTTTTCTCATTTCTACGTTGCAAAAAAAAAAAAATTTAAAATACCCTTTAAATAAAATTAAAATATTTTTTATTCTCTCTTTTTTCCTCCTCTCTCACTTTCTTTTTATCTCCATCCCTCTTTCATTTTCTTTCTTAAATATTTTTTTCTTTCTCTCTGTCTTCTCAGTTTTTNTCTATTCTCCTTCTCTCCGAAATATGATATCTCTTTTTTTCTTTTCTTTTTTCTTTCCTTTCTTTCTCTTTTCTTCCCCTTTCTTTTCCTAGTTTTGAAGATTCTGCAACAAGCTTGTGGTTTTGGAGAAACAGAACTATGGTTGTTCACATGTGGAGTAATTGTTGGAAGTCTTCAACCCAACAATTGAAACCGAAAATAAAGAAGAAAAAGAGAAAACCCAAAGATAAGAGAACCAAGAAGCAGAAAGAATATAGGAAAATCACATAAAAACGAAACCTAGTAAACGGTTGACTGTCCCAAATTTTTTTAGTTAAACAAAACCTAGCAAACAAATCCATACAAAAATCCATGCTCCTCCAAATTCTATTTCAAAAAAGAAAATCACCACTTTTTTCTTCTTCGGGTTACAACTCCACTACAAACCAAAGCTTCATTTCCAAAAACTTCCACTTCTTTCTTCTTTGGGTTACAACACCACTACAATAAAATGCTCTAATGGCAACTTACTAATAATCCATTATTTCCACATGCAAGCTATAAATGTTGAAGAGAAAGTTGAGAAGAAACTTTGGATACCAAAAAACTAGTGACAGGTCACCAAATTTTTGAAATTTTTTTGAAAAAGGTTCGGCCAACATCTCAATTTTAGGTATTTTAAGAGACTCTAACCTCAATCTAATCTCTCCAACGGATTTAGAAAGGTCTAGAACCTTCGAATAACTTGAAATTAAGCGATGGGTGGAAATAGTTTTGTAAATTTTGACGAAAACTTTTTTTGGGTCATGGAGGAGGTGGAGGAAGGGTAGAAGAAGAGAATAATTTGTTTTTTCCTAAACTAAACTATATGGAAAATGGTAGGTGGTCTTTTAAAAAGGCTAGAAAAAAAATAGAAAAAGTGAGAAAAGAAAGAAAAAAGAAAGAAGAGAGAGAAAAGAAAGAGGGAGGAGAGAGAAAGAGAGAACTTTAGAGAGGAAGGAGAGAGAAAGTGTGAGAGAGTGAAGAAAATAGTAAAAAAGAAAAGAGTATTATTATTATTTTTAAATAAATTTATAAATTAAAAAACTAATATATTTTTATATTTTATAACAGCGGAAGTGAACTGTGAAATAAAGTATTTGAGGGTGTAGTCAAGTGGTAGGAGTCAGTTGAATTTTCACACCTGCAAGTACGGGAATTAAGATTCGAGTCTTGGTAGTTCCATTTGGACTCAAGTGCTCTTCTCCGCTGCTACTGCACGAGGGAATGAAAATTTTAGCGACACGGGCTCCAATTGCGGACTCCTATTGGATTAAAAAGACGCCTTGATTGGTCCACTCACTAAATACTTTCTGGGTCTATGACCCCGCTACATATNTTTATTAAAAAAAAAAAAAAAAACAAAACTACAGTGATCGATTTGCAATCATATTAAACATTGAAAGGTATTTATAAGATTTATCCAAAAATAAATTAAGAAAGACATTATTAATATATTATTTTTTCTTTTAAAAAAAAAAGAAAAATAAATAAAATGAGTGAAGCAAGGGCATTGATCTAAAACCAAACCCTACTTTATGGCTTGAGAGATCCAAACCCTAAATACAGTCCAACATATATAAGCCCATCTCCTCCGGACCCTGCTTCTCTCTCATTTCCCGTAGCCGCTCAAAACCCTAACCTTAAACCCCTTCGGCTTCCCCTTCAGCTCTACAATGGGTAGAGTTATTCGCGCCCAGCGTAAGGGTGCTGGGTCCGTCTTCAAGTCCCACACCCACCACCGCAAAGGTCCGGCTAGGTTCCGGTCGCTGGACTTCGGTGAGCGCAACGGCTATCTGAAAGGGGTGGTGACGGAAATCATCCATGATCCGGGCCGTGGTGCCCCGCTTGCCCGAGTCACTTTCCGACACCCGTTTCGGTACAAGCAGCAGAAGGAGTTGTTCGTAGCTGCAGAGGGCATGTACACCGGCCAATTTCTTTTCTGCGGGAAGAAGGCAAATCTTGTGGTGGGCAATGTGCTCCCTCTCAGATCTATTCCTGAGGGTGCGGTTGTTTGCAACGTTGAGCACCATGTGGGTGATCGTGGAGTCTTGGCCAGAGCTTCTGGTGATTACGCCATTGTTATCAGTCATAACCCTGATAATGGAACTACACGGTAACATATTTTTATTATTGTTGTTGATTGAAATATATAAATCTGATAATGAGACTAGATATATATATATATATATATATATATATATAAATTTATTTATTTTTTTCGGGATTTTGGGTATCTTTTGTTCTGTTAATTGGCTGTGATTATGCTTAAATTTTGTTAATGTAGTTCGTTTTTCTTTTTATATTTTAATTTTATCAATCTAATAAGGCAGTGATAAATGTCGTAGTTTTAGAAGCCAATTGGTCGACCCAAGTTGCTCGGTGTTGATTTGAGTTGCGGTAATATATTTGATTATGTTGGTTTAAATGATAATCAACTGTTTGTTGTTTGACTGTTGTCACTCTAACTGCGTCTGAATGTTCTTAAATATATGATTATTTTACCCATGCAATGTAAATTTGGGTTCTTGTTAGTTTCAATTGATGAAGAAAATACCAAGAGATTATAAGCATTCTGGAGATGAGTTAAATTGTAGGGGCTTTTGCTAACTGGATTAGGATGGTAAATGACGAATAACATTTAAGAATATATGATTATATTACCCCTGCAATGTAAAATTTGGTTCTTGTTAGTTTCAATTGATGAAGAAAAGACCATGAAATTATAAGCACTCTGGGGATGAGTTAAAATGCAAGTGCTTTTACAAATTGGATTAGGATGGAAAACAGCATTCTTTTACGGATGATTCGCATCTTTATAGCTCTGTCGTCATTATTATAGTGGCTTGAATTGCTGTTGGTTTGTAAGTTGTCTGACTGGCAGCGGTTAATCTTAATTAGGTAGTTGAAAGAGTCTCATTGCTTGTAATTTTAAATCCTATTTCAATTAATGACCATTATTATGAAAAGAGTCTGCATGGTGTGTCTGATATCTAAAATGTTTTTTCATCTTTTGCCTTGTTCAAATTGCTTCAGTTCTAGTTGTCCAAAAGAAAGAAAATTGCTTCAGAAACAGTCTACTTATTTTCTAAACTTGTGATAAAAAAATACTTGCGTTTTTTAATAGTCAATTGAGCACTGACTTCGGTAGTTATAGTATGTTTCTCTTCTAATTTGTTGCTATGCATGTATTTTTCTAGAATCAAGCTTCCTTCGGGAGCCAAGAAGATTGTACCCAGTGGATGCAGAGCTATGGTTGGTCAGGTTGCAGGTGGAGGTAGGACTGAGAAACCACTATTGAAGGCAGGAAATGCATATCACAAATTCAGGGTGAAGAGGAACTGCTGGCCAAAGGTTCGTGGCGTTGCTATGAACCCTGTAGAGCATCCCCATGGTGGTGGTAACCATCAGCACATTGGTCATGCAAGTACCGTTCGCCGAGATGCACCTCCTGGTCAAAAGGTCGGTCTCATTGCTGCCAGGAGGACTGGTCGTCTCAGGGGGCAAGCGGCTGCCACTGCCTCTAAAGCCGACAAGACTGCTTAGAAATTTTCAGTTTTGGATTTTTCATTCGTTTTTTTTGTTATGTTTTTGTGGACATCTCAATTTTGATGTTACTAGACCAGGAGGCTTTTACTAGCACAGTACTGCCCGAGATATATGTTTCAATGGAAGTTTTGTTCTCTTATTATCGTTCATGGCATTATTTTCCATTTATTCAAGTTTCGTTTCTATTGAAAGCAGAAATATTGACGTGTAGGAATGGTAGTGCTTGGTTATGGAAATAGGCCACTTTATTTGAAGTTCGATGGTTTATCTATCATAGAAAAAAAATTGTTTTTATTTGTAAACTAATTTGATTTATCTTGTAATAAATCACACATAATTTTTGCAGAATAGTAATATTACAAATTGTATTTAGAAACAAAAATAAATCCTATTTTAAAAAATTATATCAAATGTTTTGAAAAAATAATTGATGACTTATATTGAAATATTAATAGGCTTTATTGCAGGTTGTCCATGTATTATTGGGTTTGTACCATTTTGCATCCTGATTTTTTGAATTGTTTAGAATGTCCCTTTAAATTATTTGCCATTGTTTCAGCGGTGAAAAAGTCATTCCAAGTTCCAACCCTCCATTTTATAGTGTTTACGAAACGAATTGGGAAAAAGATGGAAAAATAGACCTCTACTTTGTGAAGATCAATCGATATTGCTGTTACAAATGGCGCTTAGGAAGAATGATAAGGTTCTAATATATCGTAAATTAACTTTTCATTCGTTATTGTAAGTTTCGATTTTCAAGACTGCGTCAAAATTTGGCAAAGTGGAAACTGGTGTTTGGGTCAATTTTTGTGTCAACAATTTGGAACTATTTTTATGTGCTCGTTCCCATTGATTGGGTGACTTAGCTAATAGTAATAACTTTTGAATGATGCAAAACAATCAGTTCACCTTTATCTCCCCCAATTACTTCAAATTATCCAAACTCTTCCCCTTCATAGATCTCATCACCTGTCTCAAATTCATCCACGTCCTCCTGTATATTCATAATTTTCCTTTGTGGACAGTTACTAAACTTGTGCCCAATCTAGTTGCATTTGAAACATTTCATAATGAATGGCTTTGCTTAGATATTAGGTGGTCTTTGGTTTTGAGTTGGTAGTTTGCCTCAAGTTTGTTATAAGATTCTGGGTTGTGTTTAGTAGTGTTTGGGGCAATGGGATGTTGGTTTTAGATAAAGTTATGGGTAGTGTACGTTTGAATAGAAAATAGACAATAGTTGCCATTTGGGTGGTTGGTTTTGGTGAGTTGCCTTTCCACCACATTGGCTAGATTGACAAAATCATTCAGGGTCCACATTGAACTAAGCTCCAATTTCTCTTGTTTAGGCACATTCAAGCCATATATATATGGTAACTACTTGTCTTTTAGATTTCTACAAGTTATTCCTAGAAGTGAGTCTGAAAAACTCATCAGTGTAGCCATTCACATTTCTTCCCTTCTATTGGTATTGATGGAATTGTTGGTACAATATCTAGTCATAATCTGAAGATAGAAATCCTTAGTCAAATGACCATCAAAATAATTAAGGAATGTCAATTTTAATTTTGTAGTCAGATGAGTCTTGATTGTGATTATATCTGAATTGATTCCCAAAGTGTTTTTTTTCTTAGGGTTGGCTTTCCAAGGGTATTATTTAATCTACGGCAAGGTTCTTCAAAGAGAGAGCCTTAAATTCTTCATCATAGTTATAAATATCATCACACGGTGGTTGAGGATGGTAAGTGTCAAGCTTAGTGAGATCTAGTGTCTTGGTGGATTTGTTGAGGGTATTGAGTTCTAGTAGTACTGGTGGAGGTCAAGCTACGTCTGACTCTTGCAATTAGAAAATGCCTGAGTCAATTGAGGTCCATTTGTAGGGTGTAGTAAAGATTGACGAATATCGAGTGTAAAGTTATCAATTTTATATTCTACACTACTAATGGCTGCCTAAAAGCCTTCATGCTTTGGTCGTCACCAGTAGCACGACTAGTTCTTTCCTTAGAGTTGGCCATTGCAGGCTTGGTCAAATTTAGGATTTGAAGACCAGTTTGATGCAGATAACTCTATTAAATTTGTAATCTTAGTCCCTAGTTAGTAAAGTTGCAAATTATACACGAATAATACGCGTACGTATGTATTTTTGAAAAAAAAATGTTGGTTTTCTATATCAATTTCAATTGTATGGAAAAAAAAAACATATTTTTTTGAAAAAAAAATGTTTAAAATGTATTTAATACATTATTCTGTATAAAATATGGCAAAAAAAACAGTTTTACTAAAAAAAGTAAAAAAAATAAACCGTAGAAAACATAAAAAAAAAATGACGTCTTTTCAAATATTTTTAAATGGATCTATTTCTTTTCCATTCATCTATATTCTCTCTCTCGTCTCTAATATGCTGAATTTATCTTCTCTTAGCTAAGTTTTACTTGCACCATTGCATGTGTAGACTGTAGTACACTACTCATCCGCGAACACAAGTTGTAGAACTTTAACTGTAATATATCTCTATCTCTTTTTTTAAACTAAAGCTTTCTTTCAATATCAATTTTTTTTATTTTATGTTTTTTTTTTTAAACTTTATTTTATGTTTTTTTTGTTAAAAGACTTTAACTGACGTGTAGAACACAAAATCTATTGAAGGGTTTCATTTAATATATATGGGCCATTGGAAAGAGAATATTTGCAATGTATTGTGAATATAGTTAAATTGATGATAATTTATCGGTTTTTTCAATTTTCTTTTTATTTTATAAAAATGTAATGGTAGACATCGAATGTATAACTATAAAATCAAATATAACATATATATATAAGGAAATGCTAAGAAATCCAAATTTAGGTTCTTTAGCAAGGCCGAAAACACGGAAGTTAAGCATCCATGATGCCCAGTTAAAATCCTTCAAAACCCAGTCAAAATCAATCTCAATTTTGACCCCACATGGGAGGTACATGATCAGCCCAATTCCCCTCCTTCCCCCTTCACGATTCAGCCCCCATTTTTCTTTCATTTTTTTTTTTCTTTGCTTCTCTTCTCCCCTGTAGTTTAGTTATTCATCATCATCATTATTATTATAATAATTATTATTATTATTATCTCTTTGATTTTTCCCTCTTTCTCCTCTTAATCTAATCCCCTAAGTTCAGATTCAACTATACAAACTCAATTTATATTTGCAAAATGTCTTATGAAGCATTTGTTTTTTGAGATTTAAGCTTAAAAGCTTAAAGCTTTCTTCTGCAAATGGACCCAGAACTTAAAGAGAGCGAGATTAAGAAATAAAAAAAAATGGTGAAAACCACTAAACGAAGCTTGCTCTCTTTCTGGAATCTCAGGCTTGCAATCCTTACGTACACACAAAAAGACAAAAGAAAAAATCCAAAATAAACAGAACACAAACCCAGAAAAAAAGGAAGAAGAAAAACGAGATTCCATTTTTTTCCTCTATTTTATAAACTATTGTAATCATTAATTGGAGGGGAGAAGCGGGGAAGAAAAAAGGGGAAGAAAAAAATGAAAGAAAAATGGGAGCTGAATCGCGGAGGGAGGAAATGGGAGAATTGGGCTAATCACGTGCCTCCCACGTGGGGTCAAAATTGGAATTGAAAGAGTTTTTGACTTCAATTTTTGACTTCACGTGCCTCCAACAACGACAACCCCTTGTAAAATAAAAAGCTAAGGAATTTGAAAGTCAAATTTGCAGCTCCGTGTATGTGTTTAACCTCCGTGTTTTCAGCCTCGCTAGGGAACCTGAATTCGGGTTTCTTAGCATTTCCCTATATATATATATGTATATTATATAAAATAAAACGTCTAGTGGATCAAATTATTATTATCTTATTAGTAGTTATAGTTTTTTTGTTATGTATATAGAAACTAATTAATTTTAATAAATATTGATGCCGTATTTTTAGTTTTGTATTTTTTAATACATAAAGTATTATATACATATATAATGAATTTATAAACTTGTCATTTCAGTATTTTTTGTTAAATTTTTTCGTATTTTTTTTTCTTAAAATAAACAATTATATACATGTGTATGTAATATAAACATTCTTTTTTTCCGTTCCGTATTTTATTAACCATGACCTAAACAGATCACTTAGAAACTGTTTGAGAATTGAATGGGGAATTGTAATTTTACTAAATTGATGAAACTTAGCTTGATTTACAGACAAAATCCACAGAGAAAACCGAATGGGTGAAAATGGAGAAGATGACTCCATTTATACTAGTCACCCTACTTCAAAACGCCAGCATTTTATCTAAACAAGCAAACTTAAAAGACATTGAAGGACACTGTTTTACTTGCATTTTTTGGAAAAAAAAATCTAAAACAACTTATAAACTAAAACATGAATGGCAGCGTATGACACTGATGTTGGTATATACTATTGAGTAACGTGAGATTTGAATGAGATAATAATTTATCATTTGTATTGATAATATCTTTCACCATAGTCTGCCATTGATTCACAATTGATGTAGAGTCTACAAACAATAAACATGTTATAAAGACCACTATGAAACCAACCCTCTCAACCTTCTACTCTTTCTCATTAGGTTAAAAATAATATGTATGTCATAAAATAATGGTCATCATCTCATATTTATAACTCACACAAAATAATAATAATAATATATATAAAAATATAGATGAATCCAAATTATAATAGAGTTCTACTGAGAAAGAGACGTCAAATTCTTTTGGTCTAATGGGCCTACCAAAGTATAAAAAGAGAGTGATTTCAATGAGTTTCATTACTATAAATTAAATAATGTGTCAAATCTCATTATTAGAAACATCGAAACCCAGTAAGTGAGTTCACATAATTATTCTAACAATCTCTCACTTGGATGACATAATCATCAACTATAAACCAATACTCACTTACTTCAGAATCTCACACACAAATGATCATTTTAGTTAAGCATATAGCATACCAACATGGTATAATAATACACATAACCTAGATTCTAGATATTCAATATAAGTCAATCTCAAACAATAACTATCACCATTTCAACTATACATATAGTTTATCGACAGGACACAATGATATGCACAATCTAGGTGCTAGAGATTTACAACAGCACTAATGGATCAAACAAACACATTTACAGAGATCAAACATCTCAAACAGTTCCATTTTAAGGAGCCAACATACCATATATGTGCACACATTCATATATAATAATGATATACTTCCATGTATGTATTACTCAACAAGGCAATACTATATAACCAACAACATGTTCAACAATGCATATTACAATACTCTTACTAATCCAATGTAGTCTCAACTGCTCAACACTTTCATCTATGATACATGCTTCTGAATGATGCTTGCAGGCAAGTTTTTGGTTAGTGAATCTACCAACATGTTATAAATTCGCATGTACATTATAATTGAGATATTTACCACTTTCTCATTCACTTTATATATATATATAATTTCACATCGATGTATTTGACTATAGATGTACTTTTAATATTATTGGAGAAAGTTTTTGCTGAGGAATTATCACAGTACATCTTGATATCACAGTGGAGTTAACACTTTCTAGAGAATACACAAAATTCCGCAGTCAAATTGTCTCAATGATTGCCTCAAAATACATAGCATATACTATGTCTCTACAACTAAAAAAGATACAACAATTTGCTTGGAAACTTTCCAAGACATAGCTCTTCATGTTATGATACAAACATACATAGTAGTGAAACTCATATCATCCATGTAGCCAATATAATCAGCATCACAATTGCCAACCACATCAAGTGAGTTGGTGTGCTGATTTTTCAATACATAATCTTTTAAATATGAAGATATCTTAATACCTTTTTGACTGCTTATTTATACAAAGACTGAGATTACTCAAATACCTATTAAACACACTTATAGCATAAAAATATCAAAGTGCGTGTCCACTTGAGTACAACAGACTAACAGTAATAACAACGTATGCAATATTTGAGACCATTTTTCATTTAACATATTTTCACTTCCATCTTTGAAAAATAATCTATAAAAAAATTATCATTTTTCATCACCGAAACCTTATCAGGAGAATAATTAGTTGTATTTTGAAGAATCTTTAGATCCAAAAAATATTCTTCAATAAATAATTATGGTTTCTTCTTCAAACATAGATATACCATTGTATCAAGGCTTACTCAATCCATAAATTGACTTATTAAGCATACAAAGAAAATATTCATTCTCTATTTTTCGAAAGCTAACTTGTTGTACCATTCAAACGTCTTTACATATATATCCATTTAAAAATACAGTTGTGACATTCATCAAATGCATATCATTCTCTTGGCTAAATCTTTAGCCATTAATCTCAGTCTTAAACATAGATATCCAACAAGTTTCCATTATAGTGACAACCACATTATGTACCATAAATGTCACATTATCAATCATCGCATCTAATTCAAAAAATTAGATTGCAAAATACTTATTGCTTCCCAATAATTGTTCAATCCAATTAATCACTTGTATCAAAATTCATATTTTGCAAACCCACATAATCATCATATATAATATGCCTGCGAATCTTTTATGGCCCTCTTAAAAATACATCCTTACTAAATACATATTCTAAACTCTACGTCGTCCATTGATGGGTTCATCCTTATTGAACATATATACTTCCATTACCAAAACTCAGCCTTTCTTGGTCTTTGACCAAGATCAATGCCAACATCATCTTCAAATAAATCCAACTTTGTTTAACTCAACAATACTAATATATCCAACTTTGTTTAACTCAACAATACTAATAGTATGAGATTATAAAAAACATATATGGAACTCTTAGACCCAATAAATGACCACCAATGGTTTTAAGATCTAATATATTGATCAGAGAATTATAGATTTTAACTAAACATTCACAACCTTGTACACAAAAAGCGAACTAGGCTTCTCATCTGACTTCATTTTATATGTTGAAGTCCTCAAACCTCACCCATAAGATAATTTAAGTAAATATTCCAGTATAAATTGCACGGTATCCAAAAGTGTGAGACTTCTCATCTCTAGCATTGTATATTATGTGTTATTACTACATTCCTGCAAATACTTTTCAGATGGCCCAAAGTTCATGTCAATCTCATCAAACATTACAGAGTAACCACCATCTCTGTCACACTTTATAGCTTTCTCTTCTTTTATTTCTTTGAAGCTCTAATTTGTCATCTCAAAATGGATGGAACGAAAAAATTTCACAATTATCTATGTAAATTCAAAACAAAATATCTCTGCATACCAAATTTCTCTTTTCAACTTCAGTAATAATTTATATTTCTTAACTCAACATCAATAAAAATATGCTAAATACCAAGACTAGTAATGTACCATATATTACTAATCATTCAATCTCTTTTCCAAAAAAAATATGACTAAGATATTTACCTGCAGTAGAGAATAATTATCCTTAATTATTGCATAATTGAGAGTAATAATAACAACAATTCAACTGTATACAAAATACCTCACGGAGATGCTTATCCAATCAAAATAATTTCTTAATCCAAACAAATACAACTTTAATACTAAAATGAAAAACCATAATCATTTATATTCAAAATGAAATAGAAGTCAACTAACCTCATCAACAGTATATAAAAAACTTCATCCAACTTCCATAAATATTGACATTCACTCAAAGTTGGTTGGTCTTTTCAAGCTTGTTAATTCCATCATTAAAGTATTCTATTTTGCCTCCTATTACCAATATCACGATTTTTTTTTGTTCCAAAAAACACTCAACTCGTTGAGTACTGATTCAACTCCGGGTCAAAATTCCTTTCATTACCAACTTTATTACACAGAAGAAAATATCAATTTCGTGACAATGCTTACCATTTATGTCAAAATTGGCAAACCTTATACCAATTTTCATAATAAAACCTTATAAGCACTGGCAACTTCAAGGACTTTTTAACAAGTATTCATTCATATAATGCTCTAATATCATCACTAATAGTTGTTTAAACAATCTCAATATACACACAACTTTCCAGCCTTGCAGTGGTTTAAACTATAGGCTTCTTTAGTGGAATTATTACCAAAGCTTAATCTAGATTTAACTCAAATCAAATTCAGCAGAGTCTTATATATCACAACAAACCTCATAAAACAATCATGACAAATATAGGCAGAGTATTTATGGAATGCTCACAGCTGCGGAAATTACAATTATTAACAACATGCACATCTTAACAGGATCATACATTAGCTCATTTTCCAACCACTAACATATATATTTTTTTCTATAAATAAAATAAATTGCTAAAGCTCTCTGAGTACAAAAGAAACTCATACACGGGTAAAAACAATTAATTAAACACCACAACTAAATGCATTGAACCAGTTACCAACAGTGTAAACAAGAACCTACAGTTCATGGCATTTAATCAACTTTCTTCACCAATCTAAGCATCCTACCAAGTAATTAAGTCTCTGATAGGATGATTTAATTACCCGTATGGACTTTAGTATCAATTCATTTGTTGGAGAAAATACATTGACAATTTCATGATATAAGCAAGTTAAGTCTCACAACAAGCAAGTACTTAAACATCCTATACCACTATATCAAATTTATATAAACATCACTACATTGACAATTTCGTAATGTAAACAAGCTAAGTCTCATAACATGCAAGAACTTAACATCTTATACTACTATGCCAAATTATTTTATTTTATTTTTTAATTATATAAAAAAAATATTTAACAATTTTATAATATGGGCAAATCAAGTTTCATAAAATAAGTATTAAATTCCATGACAATTTCATAGTTTAGATATGTGAAATCTTACGACAGGCAAGAATTTGATCATCATTCACTACTATGTCAAAAATATGATACAGAATCTAATCAAAAGCATACAATTAAAATTACCTTTACAAATGACAATTTTAATAAAATAAAATAAATTGAGAAAAATATTTTGCCCACTAAAATATAATTTCGTATAAATTATATATATTGACAATTTCATAGTTTGAACATTTCAAACTTTACGATATATAAAATTTGAACATTCTGCACTACTATGTCATATTTAACATATAATTATTGAAAATGACAATATATCAAAAATAATATAATAACACCATTTTAATAAATATATTAAGTTGGAGAAAATATTTTTGGCCATTTAAAACCATAATGTAAAATGATTTTTTATTTTTATTTACGTACCTTCTTCCTCTTCCATCTAGGTCAAAAATGACTTGGTTTGTAGACCTGCGGGTACTGCGACCCGCTTTAGAAAATCGAATGGTTTTCACTCGTTCAGCCTCCTTTTGCATTGCCGTTTGCGGAGTTTCGATACTCATTCAATTTCCATTGATAATTTAGTATCAATTTTGTCAATTATTGCCAAAAAACAAAAGCCCAAAAAAATAAAATATTCGGCAATAATGTTTTGAAAAAACCTTTGGTTTCTCAAGTGTTCACATTGAAAACAATCAATCAATGCCATCAAACATGCTCAAGATCCATCATACAACACAATCCAAACAACAATTTCAATTAAAATATGAAATTTATGTCAGATCTTAAACATATATCTATACTCGGTAAAGTATTACAAATTTAAGAGGATGAAATTAACCCAATCTTAGACTATCACTCTAATCGTAAAATATCAATTAGTAATAGTAGCCATAAGATTCAATCGAAAACTTTCAATTCAACAATTATTGATTATAAAAAGCACAATCAGTTTAACAATTCAAAAAATAAAATAAAAAATATATATGGCTGATTGAATACACATGAACAAGCTTTGATACCATTATTGAAAATTAATAAACATACTATGAGATAATATACATAAATACAGCTGATAAATTATTATCTCATTCAGATCTCATGTTATTCAATAGTACATATCAATATACCGTTCATCATAGTTTGCCATTGATGTAGAGCCTACAAAACAATAAACATGTTATAGAAACTACTATGAAACCAACCCTCTCAACATTCTGCTCTTTCTCATTATGTTAAAAATAATACATATGTCATAAAACAATGTCCCTCATCTCATATTTATAACCCACACAAAATAATAATATATATAAAAATAGATATGAGTTCAAATTATAATAGGGTTCTATTGAGAAAAAGAAATTAGATTCTTTTGGTCTAATAGGCTCACCAAAGAATAAAAATAAAATGATTTTAATGAGTTTCATTATTATAAATTAAATAATGTGTCAAATTTCATTATTAAAAATATCAAAGTCCATCAAATAAGTTTTCATGATTATGTTTAGTCTACATAATTATTCTAACAACTGAGACTAAGCAAACTACGACATAATTCCCAACCCTAACCCTTACCATCAGATTTTATATAAAATGGTAAAATTACTAAAACCTGTGAATTTGTGAGTAAGCAAATCAAGGATTACTCTTTGAATTTGTCTTAGCCATTTAGGAAAAGATGTATTGCTGGCTAAAAAATCTAAAACTTCTAACGAAATTTCATCTGGCATGTCAAGAAATCTCGTTAGAATTATCTTTGTGATCAAATGACGACGGAGCTATAAAGCCAATAATATAGAAACTTCTTTGTCATTTCTCATTTTGGTATTATGTTAAAATGCTACTGGTTATTTCTATACACTGCATGTCGTTTAACACTAGCAGATGTTAATCACTCATGGAAATTTCTGTAATAGCCTAACCACTCATAAAAGACTTTTCTATAGTGGGTCGATGATGTAATTAAGATTGGATGAAAGTAATTGGAGGTTATGCATTCATTTGGACACTGGCGGTCCCCAGTCCAATTTCATCTTCAGTTTCCATTCCCAATTCAAAGTTTTCAATCTCTTGACTATTGTACATTTATATGGATGATAAAAACTATCCAATCCTATCCATCTTTTTGGTATACAACCACAACCATCCATGGGGACCAACTAAACCCAAAACCAAAATAAAAAATAAAAACAATACACTATTTTAGGTCCTATAGCATTAGATATGATCTATTGCCCACCGATTCATGTGAATAATAGTTCACCACATCTAAGGCCCCACACCCCCACAAAATGGCAGCTACTAGAGCCAAACCCTCTTTCATTGTTTTGCTGGGTCTGTAAGTGAGAGAAACAAAGCTACCGTGCAATTTTTAAAGGAACATTGCCTATAATAAAAATATTATTAGTTTATAATTATAGCAACATTTTAACACTTATATGAAATAATAACCGAATATTATTGTTTAGAGTTTCGCTAGTAAAATTCAAAGTAAAGATGTTGCTCTACAGAATTTCCCGAGTGAAGGAGAAAGAGAGAAAATGAGTGGGGGTTTTGTTTGTCTGTATGCGGCCTCGTGGACACAGACTGAGGCATCAAATTCCGCAGCACCTGTATACCTGTTTTTAAAAAAATATCTAAATCGGTTGACTGGCTAAATAATAAACCATTTTTATTATTAAAAAAAAAAAAAAACACTTACACCTGCATACAATCACGTGTAAGATATGGGATTTTTCTTTTTAGCCTCTTCTGTTTTATTTTATTTTAATTTTGTGTAGTTTTTCAACCAAACACAGCCGTCAGCTACACTCTACCTTTTTTTTTTTTTGGTAAAAACAGCTACACTCTAGTGACTCCACTCTCACTCGCCTCAATTTTTACAAGCACGGATCACGTGCCTACTGTGCAGGTTTCTTTTTCTCTTTAACCTGGAAAAGAGACTATGAAATAGAAAATAGAAACTAACCAACCGAAGAAAAACAACTCAGCTTCCATGAAACTTATGATTCCGTGTAGGTGTATGATTTGTCAAGAAGTGAAGAATGGGTGTTTGCTGATTGTATGAAAGAGTAGCTTAAGTCTCTGAAAGCTGTGATCAATAAATTAAAAAAAATACTTCAACAAAGGGGAAAAAAAAAGGGGTCACAGACTTTGATAAGATTGAGGATTAAAGGCGTCATGATCGATAAGACATGTTCACGTCAACATGCGTGCACTCTACCACCCTATTAGAGTAGCCTCTCTCTCTTTCTTTTGCTAATTTGACACAAGCTTTTATATTTTGTGGCTCCCCACCATACCCTCTTTTATGTTTAATTATCATCACCCTTCTCTCTCTCTCTTTTCTATATATTCTTTTAAATTTCTTGTGATGTAGGAAATTATATATACACAACTATTAGATTCTATTTAATTCGGCCTTACAGAGATTATATTAGAATTGGCAATTCTTATTAAGGTATTTGTATCAGATCAATTTATTTAGAGCTACATTCATCAAAAATAATTATTTAGAGCCATTAATTGTGTTAAAATTATTTAATTTTATAGTTTTTTTTTCAATATTTATGTTAAACAAAGTGATCTACATATTTAATGAAATATTATATTTATTTTGAAAAAATAATAAATTTATCTATAGTTTTTAATTTTCATAATATTTTAAATCATCATTAATTTTGAATTAAACAGTATAATTTATTATTAACTTATTTATAATTCAAAATTTAATGAATAATTTTTGAATTAAATTGTTCGTATTTAATCTAAATTATTACTCTACATTATACTACTTGCGAACCTCATCAAATGCCTTAAAAGTAAAACTTGCATAGGTAATGAAATGGATTTATATAATTTCTTTTCATAATCGTTAGGTTTATAAAAATCACATTTGCTTTTATTAATTCTTAGTTGTGATCCATAAAGGAAAAATGATTGCAAATGGCCAAAATTATAGTCCATCATCATTTAATTCAAGCGGTAGCCAGTAGATAGAAATGGTTGAAAAGGAGAACTTGATGATTATTTTTTTCTGAGGATGGATAAACTCCAAAAAGCCTATGCAACGCCCTACGCCTTCAGTCCTATATTTGATGGAGATGGATGGATCATATATATATATAAATCTTTTTGCTAAGACATATATATATATATATAAAATCTTTTAGCGAAAAAAAATATATATATATATAAAAATCTTTTTGCTAAGACATACATATATATAAAAATCTTTTAGTATTAATAATTTCCTTCACCAGTGAAGCTCTGTGGGTGTGTGATAGAAATGATGAAATTTTTAGATTTAAGAAAGAAATTTGGTTGTCTGAATTGTCAGTCCACAAACCAAATAGCAATGAAGGCTATCTTAAATGACACAGTCAAAAATTTTGAACCACTCCAATTTCCAGCTGTGAAGAAAATATCTCCAACGGCTCACTCACTCTTCTGCAAGGATTCAGAAAAGTAAATCACCTCTTACGTGTCTTTGTACGAGCTTTGCTCAGATTGTAGACTGTAGAGTTATTACTTTTAACTCTCTAAATGCCTTTGAGTTTGCCTTTTTTTTTTTGGTAAATGCCTTTGAGTTTGCCTGCTTCTTTAGTTTCGGACAAATTTTGTTTGATGTGGCTTGGATTAATTCCCCATAAAGTAAAATGTTGCTTAAATTTTATTAATTTATAGGGTTGTTTTGTTTGAAAAACCCAAACATAACACTATTACCCAAAAAAAAAAGAAAAAAGAAAAAAAAAACCCATACATAAACACATTCACCTAATGCGATAACGAGCACGATTTGTTAGCCAAGCTAATAGAAATAAATTCTTATAAAAAAAAAAAGCTAATAGAAATAAACCATCCTTTTGATTTACTAATAATAAATTATTTTAGGTCTTTTAAAGTCAACAATAGATAAAAATCCTAACAGAATTTTTTCTTCTTTCGTATCATTAACTTATAGCCTGATAAAACATAAAAACAACGAATTTAAAATATGTTATTGTATCTGCATTTTTGTTTCAAGCAATTATTATCTTCTTCATCATTTCTATTTCATAAGTCAAACAATAGACGTTCACCAAATAAGTAATGTATGTTAAACTTCCTTAATTAACACTTAGCTTTTCCTTTTTCTTTTCCTTTAAAATAAAATTAGATTATTCTTTATAAAAGAAAAAAAAACTATTCTATTTATTTATCTTCTTCAGTCTGAAAGAGGACTGCTCTATTTATCAAAGGGCTACTATTCATACTAATCTATAAATGAAAGATGCATCAAAGTTCAAATTGATGATGTTTAGCCAACATAGATTTTCATCAAATTTGATTCTAGCCATTGAATATTAAGTACTATACTCGAGTTTCCCAATGGAAAACCATTTTGTCATAACTTGAATTTAAAGTTATTTTTGCTACCAAAATAATTAGTAGCAGTTTATGATATATGATTGATGCACTTTGATTAATCTTAAAGATCATAAAATCTATTTCCCTGAAACATTTCTTAATCCAGACAAACTTCAATGGGGCATCAAGAAATTGTCAATGATTTTATAATTTTAACCACATTCTAAGTCAATGACTATGACAAAATCGCGCATAGTACTTAACACACACACACACAAAAATTCATATTTCATCCAGGGAATTGCTTTATATGGGTTTCAAGATCTGCCATGTAGGAAATTTTGCATCACTTGCCAATTGCCGACATCTTCACCTGTTTCCTTCCAAAATCCAATTATATTCCATTATTATTCCCTATTGCTTTAATATTTTTTTTAAAATTCTCAATTATATATATGGTGCAAATCTCAAGACCCACAAACAAGTATTTTTATTAGAAAAAAATATTAATCATTAAAAGTAAAAAAAAAAAACCCTTTAATAAATGTAAATTATGGCACTGTATAGTGCGCTAGTACTGTCCAGCAATCCAGCTGGCAACTGCCTCTTTAGCCAAAGTAAAACAAATTACAAGGAAGATAAAGTGATGCCCACACAACAATACCCCCATTATCTCATTCTCGAGAGTACAACAAATCATAATACTCGCGCTTTACTGTAAGTATTTGCGTAACAGTGATGACGTGCCATTCTCTTCGAGGAGATTAAAGTAGCATTTCTACTCGCGTTGATGTTATAGACTGTCCGAAATTGCATGTATGAGACGCTCGCGAGTAAAAGAGGGAGCTTCTTTTAACTCATTTCGCCAGTGACAACTGGACAGCTCATAGCACCAGCTGTTAGTCCCCGGTGGAGTGATTTTATTGGCCTGGTTCTGTACCATCTCATTCTTTTTAGCAGGGACATGCCGTACACAGTGAACAGCTTTGGGCCAGCTAATTGGGCAAAGTAACGGCTATATTTTTTGTTTTTCGATTAATTTGGAGGGGCTTTGGGATTCTCATCCCTTTCATGGGTTACCGAATTTGTGTCCTACGTGGATGGTGACGTGGCCCAAGCACTTAGACTACGTGGCCATTGTGATTACTGATGAGAGGAAGAAGAAGAGGGAGGTGCTTGTGAAATAAGCCAATAGAATTGGCTATAAAAGGCAGAGTTTTTGTGTGCCTTAACAGAGCATATTAGAGTAGAATCTTCACTCTCCGCGCTCTCTCTCTCTCTAACCCATCTCTTTTTTCTTCTCTGTTTTCTCTCACTTTCCATGGCGATCTCATTGACTGGTAATAATATGTCTGCTTTCCTTGGTCTCTTTGTGGGTCTTGCTCTGGTGGGTCTGGCTAGCTCTGCAAAGTTTGATGAGCTATTCCAGCCAAGCTGGGCTTTGGACCATTTCACTTATGAAGGAGAGCTTCTTAAGCTTAAACTGGACAACTATTCCGGTAAATTAACAAAATCAGAAAGAAATTTTTTCCTTCTATATTGTTCAATACACCTTTATGAGCTTTTTTTTTTAACAGCGAGGACCATTTAACTTTATTCCTTCTAATAATGCCCCTATCAAAATAGCCTACAAGGACTAAGCTTTCGCTGTTGCTCTGTTTTAATTTATTCTGCCTTTTGTGAGAGCTAATAAAACGGTCGGGGTGTTGGGTGTTTCCAGGTGCTGGGTTTCAATCCAAGAGCAAGTATATGTTTGGAAAGGTGACAGTTCAAATTAAGCTTGTTGAGGGTAATTCAGCTGGAACTGTTACTGCTTATTATGTAAGTATAGCTTTCAAATGTTAGTGAGGTTATATTATGTTTTCTGCAAGTATAGCTTTACATTAGGCAAAAGAAAAATTGCTTTTGTTTTATTTTTCCCCCTGAATAATGTGCATATTTTTCCATTCATTACTACCCATCTTTTTTATCGCTTGGTTCTTAAATAGATTCGTTTGTATAGTTGAATACAGCTCAGCTTTCTGAACCGCATGACCATTTTCTGGGTCCCCAATCAATAATTCATATACGATTCACTCGATTATATTTCAACGTTTTCTCTGTTTCAGACAATTTATACTTTGGCTTTTTGTGAAACCTCAATGAATGAGTAGGCTATCAACTGTGCCTACCTACTCCTTTTCCCCTCGTGAATTTTGTTCGTTCCCTTTCATCAGCCCTGCATTTATATTTTTATCCACCCATTATCCGTGAAAAACTTTTTTTATTTTTTTTCTTATTATGTAGTAGTTTTAAGTGGCATAATTCAAATAATAAAGCTAGAGTAGCTTTTGATTAACTTTAAGATGGTAATTATTGTTGATATCTGTGTTTGACAATGAAAGCTTTTATTAATAATATTTTATGGGGTTTTTTTAATCATGTTTTATTTATTCATAAATCAGATGTCATCCGACGGTCCAAATCACAACGAGTTTGATTTTGAGTTTCTGGGCAACACCACCGGCGAACCTTACACTGTTCAGACCAATGTCTATGTGAATGGTGTGGGAAATAGAGAACAAAGATTGAACCTCTGGTTCGATCCCACCAAGGACTTCCACTCATACACCATCTTCTGGAACCAGCGTCAAGTTGTGTAAGTACCAAGCACTTTCATTACATATACGTTGTGTATTTGCACAAAATGTGCAATAGGCTCTGCCAAACCAGAGGCTCTCACAGGGAGAAAGTATTATTTGTAAAGTATCACAAAGTAAATTTAAAATCTATAATTACGTATGTGAGAGAAAATTATAATTTTTTTTTAGAGAAGTGATAGTTTAATTTGATATGAAAGTTTTTAAAATAAATAGTAATTTTTTTACTCAATAGTTGTCCTTAAAAATCATAAAGTACATGTAATGGTATTCTGAAAAGAGACGGATATAAAGTGTTTACACACCGGCTCTAATGCATATAGAGCCTTCTCTTGGTAGCCTTCTCTTGGTTTACAGTGTTTACACACCGGCTCTAATGCATATAGAGCCTTCTCTTGGTTTACACAGCGGGACTAATGCAATGCACGAATGTCTAGCGGGTTTTATTATTACTGGCTAATATAAAAGTTGAGCTGCGAATAAAAGCACAGAAAACGGAAAAGGAATCTTGATGTTTGTTTATGAGGTCCCATCAGATTTTTACAGAGATACGGACAGAGATGCCTATTCTGTCTCTGTTTAATCACAATGACCCTTTACTTTTGGATGCTCTCTCTCTCTATCGCTCAACTTAATAAAGAGTTAAAAAGTTTTTTTAAATCTAAGCACTTTTTTTTTAAATATATTTATTGAAGTTGAAGATGAATTATAATGATGTTATATCTTTTTCAATTTTTTGTCATTCAGGTTTATGGTGGATGAGACACCAATAAGAGTGCACTCCAACATGGAAAACAAAGGGCTTCCATTTCCAAAGGACCAAGCGATGGGCGTGTACAGCTCAATATGGAATGCAGACGACTGGGCCACACAAGGAGGGCGGGTTAAGACGGATTGGTCCAATGCACCATTTTTTGCGACCTATAAGAACTTTGAAATCGATGCCTGTGAATGCCCTGTGTCTTTGGCTGCAGCCGACAATGCAAAGAAATGCAGTAGCAGTGCTGAGAAGAGGTATTGGTGGGACCACCCCACATTGTCGGAGCTCAATTTGCATCAGAGCCATCAACTCTTGTGGGTACGAGCCAACCACATGGTCTATGACTATTGCTTAGATACTGCTAGGTTCGCAATCATTCCTGTGGAGTGTGAGCACCATCGCCATTAGACTCTCTAATCGTGTTCTCTGCCTTGTTGGAGGTGCTGTGGGTTTGAGTTTGGTTTGGTGTGGAAAATCATTGTAAAGTAAAACAAAGGGAGAGGAGGGATGGGTGATCCAAATGTCATAAACATGTTCTTCATGTTTTGTCTCATAGTTTCTTTTGTATAAACATGTTTTTCTATGTATTTAATTCCTTATTTTGTTATATTGTCTTTTATTGAAGGTATTTAATTCCTTATTTTGTTATATTGTCTCCATGTGGTTAATATGGTTATAATTTAGAATGCTGTAAACCCTTCGAGTACTCTCATATAAATGTCTACTTTGATTGTGACCGCTGACCAGAGCTCACGGGCTGCCTTTATGTGTGTGTGTGTGTGGGGGGGGGGGTGAAACATTCTCAAGAGGCATAAATGGGGATGCCTTGTATTGGTGATTCTTTTTCTTGGGCATTTTGACCGTGGAGCAATCTACTAGAGCTAAATATTTAAAAAAATCTACTTGAGCTAAATGGAGCAAACAAATAAACCAGGATTTTAAAATCTAAGTGAATATTGTTTGTACCATTTGCGTTGGTGTGATACAAGGCACATCCACAACCACACAAATAGAGGACCACAAATAGAGCAAAGCCACAAGAGATTAAACGAAAGCTGGATACAAAGGCACATCAACAACAAAATTAAAGACAAGCTTCCAGGCTTGTTCCCTATTGTCTTTGTTTTCTTTCTCTAGTATTGTTTTGTTCTCTCTCTCTCCCTTAGTGCACTGTGCACCCACATAATTCCAAGGCCATATTTGTTTGCTTCCGTGATGAAATGTCTAACTCTCCCAAAATCATAAAAACTATACAAGATTCACCAAAAAAGAAATAAAAATAAAAACTATACAAGAGATTTTCGTACTTTCGCCGAATTTTAATTTGAGGCTTTAAATCTACAAGTTCTACGTTCTTATAGTAATTAATTATACTTATTTTGATTCGCTGAAAGATATTTTGAAAATTTTCTATAGTACAACAGTTTAAAATGGTTGTACTAAAACAACCAAAATTGTATTGATTATAAATGAAATAATATTGTCCGTAAATAAAGTAACAGAATTGTCCATAAATAGAATAATATTATTAATGTTATTTTTATCCATAATATTATATTATTTATGAATAATTATTATATTTATTTATTTTAGCTGTACAGTAAAAATATCATTTTTATATATGGACGACAATCCAGATTCAGAAATTTTTGTAGCCTGCCTGGTTTAGGATGTCTTTGGAACAATTTGTTGGTATTTTGATGAAAATTTACTCATTTCCGTCTTGTAAAATAATTGCCGACAAATGGTAACTCCTTGCACAAACATGTGAAACCTGTAAGGGAATTAATACTAACCACTATGGATTGGACATGATTGAGTAGCTAAAATACATTGTTAGGTGTGTGATGGACCATTGTGGTTCTTTTTTGGGGTCATTTTCTTGTTCCTCTTTTTAGTTCACTATATTCAATGGCTTACTGTGTTCTATACTTCTATACTGTGTTCTATACTTCGATACTATGCTTTTCGTAATATATTGATTATAAATGAACTGGAAAGACACACTGTGCTTTGCTATCAATAATTCGAAGCACTGATCTTATATATAAATATATATATATATATATTCACCAAAAAAAAAAGATATATGTATATATATATATATATTCACCTACCACTTGGATCCAGTCAAAATTAACATATGTTAAATTTTAACTTTGAAACGCACCATTTCACCCACCTCTCATTCAAATTAATGAATTTCTCTCTTCCTCCACTTCGTATGCCTCTTTCCCCACGCCTAGCTTCTCTGCACTAGGATATCAATAACACGGGGAAATCAAATATGGACTCGGAGCTTCATATTCGCGCAGCTTTTTTCATGTTCTCCTTGTCTCCGTCGCTTCCAATCGGTCTAGATAAAAAACTTAGGTATTTTTATTGTTCATTCTGTACATTAAGGTTTTTTTTTTCCCAAATTGGATTAAAAGCGAATTTAGAGGTGTGGGTTGTTGGTTTGTGTATGTTAGAAATTAAGAAGTTATTCCTCGTACTAATGGATTGCCAATTTTTTTTGTAAATGTGAATTTCGTTGGGTATTAAGCTTGAGAGCTAACTGGTAAATGTTTTATTTTATTTTTTAATTTCGTCGTTTCTAAATCTCACTAACCCAGTGAGTACTTTTTTAAGATTTCATAAAGGTTCTGTTCATGTTAGAAAATTGAGAGAAATTAGAAGTTTTCAGGTTTATGGTGTTTGGCTTATGAGAAAATAGGAAGAACTTGGAATTAATTTTATTTTTCTTTAGTTACTGTGCATAATATAGTATATCATAAATGCCTAATTGATTAGTATTGACAATTCCTTTTTTCTTTTGCTCAGTTTCTTTCAGCCCAAATGCATGCACAGAGTATCTCACACACACACATATGGTGGAGGATTGCAGGTCATTGTTGCTAGAAGATATGAGAAAATAGGAAGAATTTGGAATTAATTTTATTTTTCTTTAGTTACTGTGCATAATATAGTATATCATAAATAAGATTAGTATTGACAATTGTTTTTTTCTTTTGCTCAGTTTCTTTCAGCCCAAATGCATGCACAGAGTATCTCACACACACACATATGGTGGAGGATTGCAGGTCATTGTTGCTAGAAGATTCCAATTTTATAATTTTTTTTCTATGAGAGAAAACTTAGTGACTATTAGATACTTTATTTGATCTTTATGTCTATTACTAATTTTGCTTACTCTATTTAAGCTTTATGTGTCTATTAGATGATAATCTTTGTTTGAGATTCATGTGTCTATTAGTTTCTCTCATTTCTATTACTCTGAATTCTATTTGAGTATATCAG
Source organism: Ochetophila trinervis (assembly GCA_003254975.1). Taxonomy (NCBI): domain Eukaryota; kingdom Viridiplantae; phylum Streptophyta; class Magnoliopsida; order Rosales; family Rhamnaceae; genus Ochetophila; species Ochetophila trinervis. The sequence continues at coordinate 30,118 of QANX01000252.1, forward strand.
CATTTTCAATTGCTACTTTTTTGCTCAAAAGTTTTGAGTAATTTTGATTGAATTTGCAATATGCACCTATATTTTATTGTTGGGTTAATATCACTGAAGGTTCCTAAATTATATCATGATTTATATTTTCTTCTTAAAACTTTTTTTTCTCACTTTGATATTCAAACTAATTTTTTCGTATAACTGTAAGTCATTTTTGAAGTTTATGTCCATTTGAACCGTTAAAAAGCATGTGCAATGCACGTGAGGTCTATTTTAAAGATAAAATTGTAATTTTAAGAGTTTTTTTTAATCACTATAGGTCTCTAAACTATATCGCAATTTACACTTTTGTTCTAAAACAAATATTTCATTTAGAGAAGTTTACACATGAGATTCACGCTGACACCTCTCTCAATCTCACTTTTTGTCCTCCATGCAAGGTTATTATTTTCCTTTCTTTCTCTAGCTTTATATGCATATACAAGAAAAAAAAAAGTTGATTAAAAGGGTTTTGATTTTGAAAAAAAATTGTGAAATATTTAATGTGTTGGAAGTTAAGTTTCAATAACTAAATGGTAGTGAATCTGGGTGGTTGATTGCATAGAACGCCTTCATTTTAGTTTATGGTATTTAGTTTTAAAAGTCATTTAAAAATAAAACAACGTCGTTCGATGGAATCCATGACACGACATCATTTCGATCATCTTAAAGTTTGAAATGGATTCATGGGTCGTCTTGTTTCAGGAAAAAGAAGTCATGTGACTCGTATCTATACCTAACTGGATCTTTCATCTCTGACCACATTTTCTAGTAATTTTGGTACTATTTGTTTCATAGAGAAAGAATGAGAGAGAATAAGCTTGCATGGAGGAGAAAAGTGAGATTGAGAAAGGTGTCAACGTGAACCTCATGTGTAAGCTTCTCTGAGTGAAATATTTGTTTGAAAATCAAAATGTGAAAAAAAAATGTTAGGACGAAAGTGTAAATCACGATATAATTTAGGAACCTATAGTAATAAAAAATAACTCTTAAAATTACAATTTTATCTTTAAAATGGATTTCACATGCCTTTTAACTGTTAAAATGGATGGAAACTTCAAAAAAGACTTACGGTGATACGAAAAATATGAGTTTGAAAATCAAAGTGATAAAAAAAAATTAGGATGAAAGTGTAAATCGTGATATAGTTTAGGAACTTTCAGTATATGCCTTCAATTGGGTTTAATATTTTTTTTTTTTTTTTTGTGTTAGATATGCTTAGTGACCAATTGCTTCTTATGGGTGAGCAATATTCTTGCTGACTTTTCCTGTTAGATATGCTTAGTGACTGATATTGAGTTTTGCTTTTAGGTTCAACGTCGTCATCAAGTACAAATGATATTTCCGTGCAACAAAAATGTGTATGTGGCGGTTATATGAAGTTAAAGATATCTCGTTAAAAAAAAATCCAAACAGAAAATATTGAAAATGTTATAATATCAAAGTTAGTTTAAAAGAAGCCTGACTGTATTACATTAAATTTAGTTTTCAATGACTTATTGATTATGTGGCTACTTTACAGAATAGTGAGTATTGTGGAAACTTTATTTGCGAAGGTGATCCAATCTATACGCTAAAACTGGGAACTAAATTGCAATGTTCGAGAGTTGAAGTCCAATGTGGATGCTATACTTAAAATTTTAATTGAAAATCAACCAGAAGACAAGCAAAGAGCTTTCATAAGACAAAATACAATTTATTACATATGTCTGCTTATTATAGCTTTAGGAGTTGTTTTATATTTTAGTGCATATTACAATTACTTCATTTGAGGTTTGCCTAAATTACATTATGATCCTTGAAGTTAGCATAAATTACTACATCCTCCCTTATGTTTGATTTTCTCCGTTAAAATTGATGGGACAAGGGCATTATAATATTTTTTGCATATTTGGAAACGCAGACTAACACTGAATATAGTTTCATAGTTTGCAATCACACCCCTATTAACTAATTTTTTCAATTAATACAAAAATGTATTTTTTTACCAAATGTAATTAAAGACATGGATATATATATATACATATTTTCTTTTTTATTACAAATTAAAAAATGAAAAATTTTATATCTAAAAGATATTAACATTCTAATTTAAAAGTGTATATCCCCTCATCAAGTCTACGAATACACATATAAATATTTTTTTAAAACAACATAATATATTATTAACAAAACTACATTTCTATTTGTAAGAATTTGTGTTTGTCACGGTTTTAACTTCTAAACAAGCAATAGTATATATGTATATATATATATATATATATGGACTTGTTATAAAACATACATGTTGGGCTCCATAAGCTCCTTTACAAAGACATTTTTATTATTTTTTAAAAAAAATATTTGGCTTTGGATTTTATAGCATTTAGAATTATTTGGTTAAAAAAAATTCTAAAAATAAATTGGTATATAAAACACAACAATATGATATGTTTTGGTGTTTTAGTCATATTTTTAGTTATTTTTTGTGTTTTTATTAGATTTTTAAAATTTATAACATCTAGAAGTATTTCGTAAAAAAAGAACTAAAAAAAATTCAAGAAAAAAATGAAAAAAAAAAAACTCATCTGTTGGGCTTTATAAGCTCTCCAACATGTGAGTTTTATAGCAAAATCTTATATATATAGAAAAATTTTAAAATAAAGATATCTTTATTTTATTAAAATAAGAATTATCATTGAAAATATATTGTTAGCGACAAATATGAAAATGTTGTCATTGATAGTTTATTTTTAGTAACAATATTTTTAGATTTGCAATGGCTAGTAATCTCAAAGTTTACATTTACACCCTTTGGAACAAAATTTAAAATCTAATTTTAGAAAAAGTACATCATTTTAATATGAAATTAACTTACTAGAAATATATATATATATATATATATAGTAATTCTATAATAACGATGTTGTCATTTTATTAAAACAAAGATTTTTCACTAAAAATATATATATGTATTTCTAGTAAGTTAATTTCATATTAAAATGATGTACTTTTTTCTAAAATTAGATTTTAAATTTTGTTCCAATGGGTGTAAATGTAAACCTTGGGATTACTAGCCATTGCAAACAATATTTTCAAATTATAGTTACCACTTTTTCATATAAAAGCAATTAAAAAATCACAAATTTCGATGTGGATGGTATTATTGTATTTTACTACGCCATGTAGAAGAGATAATACATCTTATGGACAGAAAATCAAACAGAATGGAGGGTGTTGTAATTTATGCTAACTTCAGAGATAAGAATGTAATTTAGACAAACTTCAAAGAAAGTAATTCTAATATGCCCTACATTTTATCAAGATAATTTAGAAGGTAACATTTGTTATTTAAGAACTTGTAGAACAAATGTAATATTTATGTTTTTTATTTATATTTTTTCTGAACTTTTAGTTGGAAAATAATATTTATGTTTTTTTTTTGGATTGTAATATCATATTTGTTTTATTTGTTGGATGAACCTTTAATTAAAATGTAATATTTATATCTACAGCTCTTTGGTTTTTCGTTTAAAACATTCTTCAATACCATAGGTCAAAATGTGAAAAATTGGTCACCTTTAATTTAAATGTAGTACAAGTGACTTTTCGAATATCATTTTTTCTATGCTGGAGTTAAATTCTCTTAACAAGTACAATGATGCAAGTAGTAAAAGTCAGACATAAAACACACAAAAGCTCGTAAATCCTGACTATTGCCATCTTCATCTTTTGCCTTTTGAAACAACTAGCTTATCTTTATCTCTTGCACTTGATTTCCTTTTGAAGTTAATCCATTAACAAATGTCAATCATGTAAATTGCAATTTTATTAATAAGCAAATTACCATAATTTACACTTACATATTGCACTACCAACTTGAAATGTCATTTCATCTTCAGTTGATGATTTTGAAGTGATATTGATGTCATCTATTGTAGATCTACAACAAAATAACCAAAATGCTTAGTTATTTTTATAAAAAAAAAAAGACAAGTTTTCAAATGCTAATGTAAATATATGTATGAATTTACATTATATTTATCCATATGTGAATAAATATCTAAAACAAAATAGCCAAAAGGTCATTCCAGCACTAAAATAGTTATTCGCATATGCAGGAATCTATTTTTCTTGAATCTCATATATTTCACCTAACCAGTCATTATCTTCCAATTTAGTTTCATGTATTAACTCCATCCAACATGCTTCAAATTCTTCAGTTGTCTCAGAGTTAAATATAATACTTTTGAATTGTTGGTAATTATTTAGGTGCACTACCGAGTCAATTTTTATAGAAAAATTGTTCAAAATGTGCCATATACAATACCGATGAACAATTGATGAAAAAACTTGAGTTATCGCCTTCGTTATTGTAGGATCTTAATCAGTGATAATCACTTGAGGAGCACATTTTGACGTAGCATTTAACAACTTATTGAATAACCAAATAAAAGATTCTATTTTTTTCATCACTTAAAAAGGCACATTCAAAAATAATTATTTGACCGTGATGATTTACTCATGTAAGTGAAGCAGAAACCATATCATATTTGTTAGTGTTGTAAGTTGTGTCAAACACTATAACATCACCAAAAGTATCGTATGATTTCCTCGCAGTAGGATGCTCAACAGCATCGCACAAGCCTATTTGCTTTATCAAACTCATAGTTTAAAAAAAAAATGAATCATCTTTTTTTTTTCTTGAAAGAAAAAAAAACTACCAAGTTTTCTGTATAAAACTCTCTTTCCTCTCCTTCCATTTTTATTTTCTAATTCCTTAAATCATTTTCAGTGCAACCAATATTTTCAGGACCACCAAATTCAATCTCTATGATTCAAATTTGTTGGCATGTTGGTATATTTGTTGAAGATAGTTGTTCATTTAAAACTCTATTCGCAACAGAAACACACCTATGTGAGCTTAGTAAATGTACATTTGTAAGAGTTGAAAGAGAATGTTTATGTTCTTCTTCAAAAGATCTAACTATTTTAATTGGGGCATGTTTGTTGCTTTACCAATGCTAGCTTTACTTTACAACCCACTCGAATTATTGCTCGATTTCTTTCACATGTTCGTTGGACAGTATCATTCAACTTTTTTCGATAAAAGTCATTTGTTTGTCATTCCTTAGAGCAAACAAGTTGTTTCCAAATCAACTCATTTGTTACAGGTTTCTTCTTGCTATTTCTAATCTTTGTACTAAATCCGCATTTCTGCATATATACATTGTAGAAAGAGAAGGCCTCTTCAATTGATTTAAATTCTTGTGCAACTTTGGGTTTCTTTTTATCCGCAATTTGTGGAGTAAAAATTTGACTTGCAAAGCTAGCTTCTTCCATTCCTCAGTAAGAAATGATAATAACAACTAAAAAAACCTACAAAAAAAAATTGTGCAATCTACTAAGTAACTTTTTAGGACTATAGAAGTCATATATGTAAGATTCTGTTGTATATATTCGGGCGGAGAGAAACTCAACAAAAAAAGAAAAAGTAAAAATCCATATGCATTCCACATAAAAGCTTAAATAGAGTAAGTAAAATCACTAATAGACACATAAAGCTCAAATAAAGTATCTAATAGTCACTAAGTTTTCTAGCATAGAAAAAAAATTATAAAATTGAAATCTTCTAGCAACAATGACGTGCAATCCTCCACTAAGTAACTAAAGAAAAAGAAAAACAAATTTAGGCATTTATGATACTATATCATGGGCAGTAACTAAGGAAAAAAAATAATTAATCCCAGGTTTTCTCATAAGCTAAACAACATAAAGCTGAAAACTTCCAATTTCTCTTAATTTTCTAAGATGAACTTCTACCCATACGAAATCATAAAAAAATACTCACTGGGTCAGGGAGAATTAGGAACAACAAAATTCAAAGAAAAAAATGTTCACCAGTTAGCTTTCAAGCTCAATGCCTTAACAAAATTCACATCCACAAAAAGAATTGGCGATCCATTAGTATGCGAAATAACTTATAAAGCTTAAAAAATACACAAACCAACAACCCACACTCCTAAATTCTCATTTAAACCAATTTGGGGACCCTAATGTACAAAAAAGAACAACAAAAATACCTTTATTTTTTATCTAGACTGATGGATAGCGACAGAGGCGCAAAGAACAGGAACAAAGCTGCGCGAATATGAAGCTCCGAGTTTATATTTGATTTCTCCGTGTGACTAATATCTTGGTGCAGAAAAGCTAGGTGTGGGGAAGGAGACATACAAAGTCGAGGAAGAGATAAATTCATTAATTTGAATGAGAGGTGGATGAAACGGTGCATTTCAAAGTCAAAATTTAACAGATTTTAATTTTGATGTTTCTGGCTCCAAGTGGTATGCGAATTTAGGCTTCTTAGCATCCATATATATATAAAGGGCATGAAAGAGTCATGCTTATCTATTCCTTTGATGGATGGTAAAAGAAAATGGACATAAGTCTTTTCTTGTGGATCAAATGACTAATAGTGATCTTAGTATTGAATTTTTATGTGGATGTTCATATCATTAATAAATTAATTAATTATGCTCTTTTTTTTTTTCTTTTTTTTTTTATGTCCATCACTTCATAATCTACAAATGTAATTTACTAATTTTACTCTTCAATTTAATTAATTCAAAAAAATTATTTACTCATTCACCTTCTCTCTCTCACCAACGACTATCCATTATTTTTTATCTCTCTCACTGGAAAAAATGGCACGAGTTAAACAACCTTCAGAGATAAAGTCAAGGTGACAGTGGCGAAGAAAACTACCACTATTAAACCTAAATCTTTGGCACCACCACTACCGAAGAATAAAATCACCACGAAGACACCTATTTTTACAAAACCTATTGCAAAGACGAAACCCGCTGTAAAGAAGAGAATCCCTAGCAAAGCTTCAATTGCCAATCTGAACGCCCAATGACCCAACTAACTTATGTCGAGCAACGACACAACAATTGATTGATGAACCCAAGCAAACTCCCAAACCAATTGAATCCGAGGTTACGATTTGACACTTGCCTAATTATTTTGCAATTTGTTGTTAAAATAGAAATTAGCTCAATGTTGGTTTTCACGGCATAAGATTGATAGTTTTTAGGCAAGTAAAACTTCCCTGCTAATTATAGGGTAGAAAATAGCAAAGTGTGTGAAGAACATCATAATTGTTCTTCTCCGCCCTTGGTAACAGACATCGCTATTGACTAGGGCGGTGTGTTTCTCCAAGGACGGCATAAAGATGAAGAGGCTAGGCCTTCTCTGCCTTTTTTTCCGCCTTTGGTAATGTACATCGCCTTAGTCAAATGCGGTGTGTTTCTTTAAAGGCGGAAAAAAAAAAAAGACAGAGAGGATAATTAGGGGTCCAAGGCATTAAGTCTTCTCCCCGTCCTTGGTTCCACACACTGCCCTTGACAAGGGCGATGTGTGTAATTAAGGGTGAAAAAAGTGCAAAGAGGATAAATAGGGGTCCCAGGCCCCAAGTTTTTTCCCCGTCCATGGTTCTACACACTGCGTTTATCAAAGGCGGTGTGTGTTAACAAGTGCATAAAAAANAGGCAGAAAAAAAAAAAAGACAGAGAGGATAATTAGGGGTCCAAGGCATCAAGTCTTCTCCCCGTCCTTGGTTCCACACACTGCCCTTGACAAGGGCGATGTGTGTAATTAAGGGTGAAAAAGGTGCAAAGAGGATAAATAGGGGTCCCAGGCCCCAAGTTTTTTCCCCGTCCATGGTTCTACACACTGCGTTTATCAAAGGCGGTGTGTGTTAACAAGTGCATAAAAAAAGGCACAGAGGGCCTATCCTCCAGATCATATTCTTGTGGGTCCAAACCTAATGATTTATAAATTTTATTCTTCAAATCACATAATGTAGACCTCTTTTTTACATAAATGACTTTGATATTTGCATTTTCATGAACCTATACGCCTAGTTGATTACATGTCCATTTGACTGCAATTGAAATATTAAACTATTACTTGCTTGCACCCTAAGAATTTATGTTGTTTTTAGGGTTAAAGGCTATAAAGAGACACCAACCTTCCAAAATTTTATTGTTCACACCACCTTACGTTGTGCCACACTGCCTTTACTTTGGGCGGTGTGAGGCTAGTTGGGCGTTGTGAGACCCTGCTACGCTATCTCACATTTGCGCACACCGCCCAAAGTCAAGGTGAGTTGTGTAAATGTTGGTGGTTTGTGCAATTTCTGGACAGGGGTTCACACAGCCCAAAAATTGTACACATCGTCCTTGTGTGCATATGTTGAGCAGTGTGTGCATTTTATGGGCAGAGTTCACACCGCCCAACTAGTCTCACTCCGCCTTTACGTTGGACGGTGTGACATAATATAGGGCAATGTGAACAATAAAATCAATTTACCTTGGCGGGTGTTGGAGTTGGGTTTGATGTTGTAAGAAACTTCTAAAAACTTGGAAATGGAATCCAAAGTTTGATGTTGTTAGTAAGAAGAGGAATGAACAAAGAATTGTAAAGTAGCCTATACATACAAAATCGAGAAAAAATCAACGGAGAATTGTAAAACAAGAAGAGGAAGAAAAATAGTAGTTATTTGCTAAAGAAAAATACAAATGACAGGTAACAACATTAAACAAAAAATGGACAACATGTGAATATGGGTGCTGACATAGTTGGCATGAATAGCTAAAATTAAAGAGATGGCATTGATAGATAAAAATTTAGTGACGTGGACATCCATACAAATATCTCTTTAATATAAATATAATAGGACCTCTAAAAGTAGTTAGGTCCTCCAACTATCAAAACAATATTTGAAGCTCCTCTTTCAATGGTTTCAATATTGGATTACGGACTATATATATGATCCAGTATGCTATTTGGTTCATGTTATTATACCAGATATGTAGAACAAAGATTTTAATTTTTTTATTTATCGGTGATAGTTTACTAATAGAATTTATATGTTATGTGTCATTTTAAGTAGTTGCTTTTAAATGATTCATTTTTTTATATTAGAGTTTTAGTATTAAAAAATAAAATAAAATAAAATAAAATGTTTCCAATTGAAATTTACCACATAAGTTGCAATTTCACATCATCATCTAGTATAACAATATATGCTAATAACCTACTAGATCATTACTGTATATAAATATATATAGTTTTGATTTAATAAAGATGCGGTAAAAATTTTAAAGTAAAGACATTATATTTGGCTACACATATTTTTTAAATAATGTCAACTCATTTAAATATATTTTAATTTTTTAAATAAATTTTAATTAGGAAAGTAATAATCCGTTAGGATTGCATGAAATCACTGGTAATTGTTATAAAAAGTTAGTTGTATTTTTTTAAAAAAATTGATTGATAATTTTTTATATGGTAATCAATATAGATGGCAATGCTTTTTTCTAGTTAAAAAAAAAAAAAGATCTGTAGCAGGTCATAGGCTTTGAAATTATCTAGTGAGTGAGTCAAACTTAAGCATATTTTCAACCCAGTGGGAGTCCACACTGAAAGCCCATGTCACTGGAAACTTTCTCCCCCTCATGCTGTGGTAGTGGAGATGAGCACTTAAGTCCAAATAGGGCTACCAAGATTCGAACCTCAACTTCCATACTTGTAGGTGTAAAAGTTCGACTGGCTCCTATAACTGAGCTACACCTTTAAATGCAATACAGATGACAATGCTAACGACGTATAATGTCCATATTATAATAGGGAGAGTTATTAAATACGCATAATCTAATGCATTTAAGAGCTACCATAATAATAATAATAATAACAATAACAATAACAATAACAACAATAACAACAACAATAATAAGAACAATAATAATAATAATAATAATAATTAAGAAGAAGAAGAAGAAGAAGAAGAAGAAGAAGAAGAAGAAGAAGAAGAAGAAGAAGAAGAAGAAGAAGAAGGGACTATATATGTTGATAACATCAAAATAAATTGATTGAGCGAGCACTTTGGAAGTCCTTATTACGTTATTAGTTGCATTGCTATTTATTAGCAGTAGGATCGGTAGCTGATATAACAATTATTAATTTTTTTTTTATTTAAAAAAAAAAATTTCTTGTCTATACCTGAAATATTCTAAAAATAAAATCGGATATATAATTCATTTCTAACTCTCTCAGATTTATCTTTATTTCAATGAATTGTAGTTTTAAAAATGTTAATTACAACGTGCAAACGATAGAAATTAGGTTTAAATGAATTTTAATATCTGTTAAAATTGAATTTGTTAATTTAAGGGTCTCTATAATTAATTTGTACAATTAATACATTTTAAATTGAAAAAAGTTGCACATTTATCAAATATATTTGAAATTGACATAAAAAATTGCACATTTGTCCAATTTAGTTAAAATTGACAAATTCTATTAACTTAAAATTAACATATGACTTTCAAAATTATTTTTCTTATTTTTTATTATAACAAAAATTAAAGGCATGAAAAAAAAATTAAAATTCATTTATAGATTTTTTTCTCTTTTTTAATTTTTGGTAAAATTAAAAATAAAAAAAATAATTTTGAAGGTCATATACTAATTTTAAGTTGATAGAATTTGTCAATTTTAACTAAATTGGACAATGTGCAACTTTTTTTGTCAATTTTAATTACATTGGATAAATGTGCAACTTTTTTCAATTTAGAATGTATCAATTGCACAAATTAATTGTAGAGACTCTTAAATAAACAAATTCAATTTTAAAAAGTACTAAAATGCATTTAAACCTATAAATTAATATTACACTCAAAATTTGTATATCTAACAATAGAACAGGTAGATAAAAATCTTTTGAAATCGTTGAAGAGGTAGACTATATTTTTGAATTTTTACCCAAAAAATAAAAATACTATTTTTGAAACTATTAAGGTCTAATTAAACTTAATTCAAAACTTATGGGAGCAAAGTTATATTATTATTTTTTTAAGTAAATAGCAACTTATATTATAACCCACTAAATTATTATGCCACTCATGGATTCCATTGTTCTTAGACAATCTAATGATAATGTACGTACTTTTTAATATATAATTTTTTTAATTCGACTAATCTAATGATACTATATATATAATTATTATTTTTTGGTGAATAACGATAATATGTATATGAATCACATTGGTCATAATCATCATATATGAGTATGACTAACAGTATTTTTCTAAAAATATAATTGTAATGAACTAATGATACAGTGGATTATTACCAAAAAAAAAAAAACTAATGATACAGTGGATTGAGGTCCTTATCTTATTGGTTCATTAGCGGTTAAAAACCACTCTCGGTCATTGGTTTACTTTTATAAGAGACTAATCTGGTAATGTAATGATTATTATATATGACCATCCCAGTTATCCCTTGCAGATATTAGAAAAAATAAAATAAAATAAACAGTTCCAAATAAAAAGAAAAAAAAAAGAAAAAGTTATTGCTACCTTGAAGTTGTAAAATTTCTTACTGGGTCTGGCAAAAGTTTACTTTACATACTTTATCTCGAGATTATAAAAAGTGACGTAAGAGATATTATCTCTCAAGAAAAAGAGAGTAGGAGGATGATGATTATTATTATTACTTTTGTTGGAAAAAAGAGGAGGATGATTAGTTTAGTAATCGAGCATGAAAAGACATATTGACGATTAAACATATTTTCATGGTTTAAACACCTTTGAACGTTGTTTAAGTCCACAAAAACAAGTGAAGCGTCAACATCCACAAAAGACAGATTGATAATGATGGGTATACAATTAGAGCTAATCGAATACATTTAGTATTTTTTTTTCTTTTTTTTTTGGTGTTTAATCAATTATATAATTTATATATATTTTTCAAAAACTATTTCACACCATGGTGAATTACCGTATATGTTATCTGTTATCGAATAAAATTTGCAAAGTTGAAAAATAGGGTGAAAATTTTTGGAGTACAAATATGGTTCCGATTAAAAATATTTCAATGTTTAAGTCAGTTTTAAAAAGCTAAAAGAGCTCTTATAGTCAGCAATTTAAACGTACTTATTATGAGATAAATGATAAAGTATTTATAGCTTTTTGGCATATAGTTTTCTTATGAGATAAGAAATCAACTTTTAATTTTAATGGACTGTACCACATAATTTTATTTAGAAAACTGAGGTTTCTCTAATGATTTTGGAAGAGAACGACATCGTATCTGGATAATAAATTACACTTTCAATGATGCATAAAAAATATGGTCCAGAAAGTTTTAGACGACGGTTTAAAATCATCATCTAAAGCATCGCCGTGAAAAATCTCTAGTATATACGACAAACAAAAATCGTCGTCTTTAGTATCAAACAAGTCAGTCATTGAGTGTCGCCTTTATAGCCACAATACATCAGGTCCATGTGGCTAAGTTAGACATAAGACGACGGACAAAAACTGTTGTTCTTTTATCTGACGTGACACTTTTGATGACGGTCAAAATGTGTTACAATTGGCCAATTTGATATCAAAGACGACGCACATTGTGCGTCGTCTATTCCCTCGGGGGCTTCTCATGAACTCCAAGGGCATGCTCGCGCTCATCATCACCAACTATGCTCGGGACCTCATGACCCTCAGCACCCAGACATACTCCGTCATCGTGTTCGCCGTCTGGCTCATGACTGTTGCTGTGGGTCTCACCATAGCCTTGGCCTATAGGTCCTTTGGCTATGGGGCCGCAGCTACCGCAATAGGACCATCCGTAGCCTGGGCCCCACCTTGGGGTTTCGAATCTTTTCTTGCATCAGCGCTACAGCCGACGCCACCAGCCTTTCCAGCCTCTTTTGCCTTTCCAACTCCACCAAGCAGTCTCCCATCTTCATCTACGCCTTCCACCTTGTGGAGCTCGTCGACCATGCCTCTGTATATAAAACATATAATACTCTAAATATAAAACACGAACAAACATATAAAAAAATCGATCAAAATCACCACAAAAACAGTATAATATGCATTGAAAAATTACCACAATAATACTCTAAATATGTATAAATTCTGAAAAAAATTAAAATCAGCAATAAAAAAGCACCTAATGAATCTAAACTCAAATAATCATTTACATTTAGCAAAATAACATGATTTTAGCTTGTTTTTGAGACAAATAGAAAAGAAATCGGCTTGGGTCCAAGAGAAAATATTTCGGCGCCGTCGTGGGATGTTTTTTTGAACTTGAGGAGAGATTGAAGAAGAAAGAGAATAACAAACTCTATAAACCCATGCAAAACGATACCATTTGAATTGAAATAGTTCACTTACAACGTTGTTTTGGATTATAAAGGGTTTAGTGTGCTTCGTCGTTTAGTAATCACGACGCATGTAAAGTTTTAGACGACGCATATTCAGTGTCATCGTTTAGAGAATCACAATATATATATCCTACATATATTACATATAATAATAATATATATTTTATATTTTATATAATATAAAATGAAATAATAATAATATATTATTTATAATATATAATCAAAATAAAATTAGAAATTATAATAAAATTGAGCACGGTGCGTCTGCGTCGTCAGAAGCTATAGACAATGTATATTGTACATCGTCTTTGGTGATTATTTACGATGCATTGTGTGCATTATATTTGGCATTTTAAACGATGCTGTTTTTTTAATGACGACAGTCTTGACCATCGTATTTTATAATTTTAGACGATGTTGAAAATCCATCGTTTTAAGTGGCTACGTTGGCGCCACGTAGATTTTACATATCTTATATTGCGACGGTTTTTTGTTTTGCATTGTAATTACTTAATTTTAAGACGACTTTTTACCGTTTGTACGTTGTATTTGTTTAATAAATATATATTAGTTAAAAGTACATCGTTTTTGATATTTAATACGACGTTTGTCATGAAATTAGTCATAAATGTTAATTTAACGATTGTCGTCTAGTCATTATTTTTCTTACAGTGTATTATAACTTTTACAAATGAAAATGTCACTTTCATTGAAGAGTTTACCTTAGACTGCATATGTAATGATCTAAATTTTTCATAATTGTCTGTTTGAAAAATTGGACTAGGTTAATCATATAGAGGTCTATCGTTGATTTTTTATTCGGACGAATTTCTGCTTGAACTTTATCAAACATACCGGAAAAAGCCGTCACCACCAGTCTGTAAACTAGTGGCACGTCCAAATCGAAATTGTAGATTTTTAATCAAGCATCATTGTAACATCCTAAAATCTAATTAAGGATTAGCAAGGTAATTAGAGTTAATTATGTTTAATAATATATTTAATTACCCTAATGCTAGTATAAGAAAAATAATTATTAGTAAAATAATTATTTAAATAGTTTTAAAATTAATCTAAAAGGAATATAAAAAATTTAGAATTAAAATTTGTTAATTTGTATATTTAAAAATTAGTATAAGAAGAAAAAAATAAAAATAAAAGGAAAGTAAAATTAAAAATGAGAATAGAAAATAAAATAAAAAAATAAAAAGAAAATGACCGTTTTGCCCTTATAGTTAAATAATTATGTGTAATTGAATGAAGGGCAAAATGAGAATTTTGGGGCAAAAATTGAATTAAAGCCTCAGCCTTCTTCCTCACGCGCAGCACCTGGTTTTTTTCTCCATTTTTGGTTGCCGGCCATGGCTTTTGAGAAAAAAATTTTAATCTCTTCAAATCTCTTCCAAATTTAGCTTAAAAATAGGTTACCCATAAGTTTTAGAGCTTTTTAAACACTTTGGTAAGGTTTGTTTTAACCGAAAACCACCATAAGCTTGAGTTTTTTTGGATATTTACCGAATTTCTTTCTCACCGGATTTTGAGAAATTCCGGCCACCTCTCGCCGAAATATTTGTACCAAAAGCTTCCTTTTTCACTCCTTTACAAAACCCAAGTGTTGGAATTAAAGATTAGTGAGCTAGGTTAAAGATTTGACAAAAAGAATACAAAGGGAATTTTCAGATTTCTGGAGAATGTGTGAAATTTTGGCTCCAATTGAAGGTAAATCATGTTTCTTATGCTTAATTACATTGTATAATGATAAGCATTGTAGTATAGAGTTAGAGAATGGAAATTTAGGGAAATTTGTGAGTGTTTGGAATGTGTTTTTGATGAAATTATGATGATAGATTAGGAATTATGATTGTAGTTAATGTAATAAATTATAATTAAGAGATATAGAGAAATTGTGAAGGTTGATTTTATATTTGGTTGAGAGATAGTAATTTTAATTAGAAAATTTAAGTGGTTGATGATATAAATTTAATTGGAAAAATTAATTGTGATGAAAATTAAGAATAAAAATTTAGTTATTAACCTCAAAATCATTTGAGTAAAAATATAATTAATAAACCTATATTATTAGGGGAAAAGTTGCATAATTGTGAAAATAGGTAATAAAAATG
>QANX01000252.1:45921-68124 GCA_003254975.1 Ochetophila trinervis
GAACTATTTTCCAAGGAGATTGCATGAACAAACCAATTTTTATATACGTTATATATGGAAGAAAATATTATTTTCTTATTTAGTTTCTACTCACTGAGTATGCAAATACTCACCCCATCAAAAAAATTCTTAATTATGTTTCAGGTAGTTCTTGGATTATTAGCCGTGCTACTGTTGCTAATTAGTGCAGGAGGAGCGAGTTAGAGGTAGTAGTGGCATAGTTAGATTGTGCTAGTTTATATGTTAGTTAAGTAGTAAACTGTAATATGCTAGAGATATTTTGTGTAATCAAATTTTAATATATATGTCATGGAGTTTATGTATATGGGTGTATTTCTGAGAAATTACTGGATTGTTGTGAAATATTGTCTGTCGTGCAGGTACATGTAAATAATTTGGGGAATGTTGTAATTATAGACAAAACTCTGCCAAAATTTTTATTAAAATTTCTGACATTTAAGAGTTTGGGTTGTGGATTTATTAATTATTGTGTTGTTGACTGCTTAGGGACTTAAAATTAAATCCTGCAGGCAGGACTTGGATAGTGCGGGTCCTGTCAATCATCACTAGCTTGGCCGTGCCAATGAATCATCCAAGTTGGTGATTATACCCACATAGTTAGCCATCTACTCCGCTGAATAAAGAGTTCACATAGTGGAGTAGTGAGTGTTTGTATCCAAGATGATAGGTAAACTCAATATCATGATTGCAAGTTTGTTAGGTTCTTATGCTAGTCAAGACATAATGTACAACACACCTGACACATGTCAACATAGTTCAGTGCATGAGTTTGAAAAGGTTATCATTCCACAAAGAAGAAGCATTTCGCTGGCGATTCGGTGAATTGGTCATACCTGAGTGGAATCGGTAGAGGATGCTCCTTACAACCTTCCGGAGCTTCCTTTGACGGCCGAAGGAGAAAAAGAAGTGGGTAGTCTCAAGCAGGCTAATGTCGAAGACACTCTAGACGAGACACGACAAACTAATGGAGTTGAATAAGAGTATCTTCCCACTGACGGCCAAACCAATGAAACCAATGCTGAGCATGATAAAGTCGATCCGCCGGCTGCCATATAACTTGTTTTATTTTTTGTTTCAATTTCAAAACAGTTTCACCTACCGTAGGATTTATTTATGTTTTATGGATATTTGCTCCAACTGAGAGCTTTTTTATTTGAATATGTAAACTTTTTTTCATTTCTTTAATCTGTTTGAATGGCTGCCTTTTTATTTTGTTTGAATCCACATTTGTTTTTTTATTTGCCTTTTTATGTCGCTTGTTTGATTTCATGTTTGTTTATTTATTTTCGTTTCCAACTGCCTTGCTGTTTGTTGATTCAATTTATCAACTTTTGCTTTGTATTCTTCTCTTCAGACTAGCTTGCCATATTTAGTCCGTAACTTACTTCGTTGTTTATCATCTTTTCTCTTTGGCTAGCGTCCACTGGAGGCAAAAACTGAGAAGAAAAAGAAAAGCCCATAATGCATAAGGTTCAAAGCCTTACCGATCGAGACCAGTTTATAGTTTTTACTAGACAAACTATCATGTACAAGTCAATCCAGCTTGTGGTCCTTCCAGTTCTAGACTAGCTTGTAGTCATTCTGGTCCGAACTGGCTTGTGATTTTACAGTAATGCATACGCCTTGTAGCTTTCTTAAATTGTTGCATAACTAGATAGTGTCATACCGAGTTGTTTTTGCTGGAAGGCTTATAGATTAATGAATTACACACAAATTTCAAATGAATATGGATGAAAAATGAACTTATACATTTATTAAATGGAAATTATCACAATTGCACCCTGAACTGTATTGGGTCTTGCACATTGCAACCTAAACAATTTTTTCTGGCATTTTTCACCCAGAACTAAGCATAGGAGTAAAAATATCATTTCTCTCTTCATCAGATCTATTACTTTCCATGGGAAAACCCCAAATTATGTTGGTCCAGTCCGCCTTTTCCGCCGACTCTTCCTGTAGCGTTCAGATCTCTTTGTCCCTTATCATTCCTTCCTCTGCCATTTTCTAGGTCCTACACTTTTTTCTCGATCTCCAGCATAATATTTTTTTTTCCCACCATGCATTTGATAGAATACTCAATGCACAATAAAAAGCGAAACCCTTTTGAATTTGTCGTTGGAGTCTCAGCTTTCTTTTCATATTTCTTTTTTCTTATTAAGGAATATTGTGAATGGAGGTAATTATTATTTGCGGAGGCTGCGATGGTTTCATCAGAGAAGGAGTTGTTGTAGCTTCTTCTGGTGCGCAATCCAAGCTGCTGAAACGGCCCCAGCTGAAGAGAAAAAGGAAGAGAAAGAAGAAATTGATGACTATATGGGTTTCGCATTCTTTGATTAGACTTGGACTTAAATCAATACCAAGTTTTGGAAACCTAGTTTTATCTGTTTTATTCTGGGTTAGATATTACTTTTATTTTTTTGAATTTGGCGCTTTAATGTTTGAACTTGTGAATTGGATTAGATATGAAAAAAATGGAGTTTTACAAATTTTGTTTGAGGAATTTTTGTTTTGTTTGAGAATTTAATTCTTAATTCTTACTTAGTGTTTATCAGAATCAAAATTTGCTTTCTTGTTGGCTCTTTATGTTTTCTATCTCATGTTTAGTAGTGCTTCTTGGGTGTATATATATGTGTTTGTTTTAAAATAAATTGACCCATATCTTTAAAATATCACAATAAAAATAGAATATTAATTAACAACTGAGATAAATATTTTGAAAAAAAATAAATATTTGATACTAATTTTAACAGATTNAATAGAATATTAATATTAACAACTGAGATAAATATTTTGAAAAAAAATAAATATTTGATACTAATTTTAACAGATTTTGGAAAATGCTAATATTTAATTATATTAAAGAGATGATTGCCTAGTTTTAGATAATACATTTTCTCAGGTTTTAGGCTATATTAATTTTCCTTTATAATGTTTACAACACTTATCTTTTTTCTACTAAGAGATGATTATATTACTTTATTAACATTATCTTTTTTTTTCCTTCCATCTTTTTCATCACATTATATTTTCTTTCAATCTTCTTCATCTTTTCTAAACACCAGTTTCAGTTCATTTGTAGTGAAAATTTATAAGAAAACATCTTAGCATTTTTGAGAAAATATACCGTTCATGTCAAGTTTCAAAGGGTTTTTTTTTTTTTTTTTTTTTTTTCTAAAAATAAGAAGACAGAACCATTATCACACCTGATCGTTTGCTTTCTGCCTCTCTCTCTCTCTATCAGATTCTTGCTCTACAAGACTTTGATTGTAACAAAAAAATACTAGGTTCTATTATTCTATAGCTTTTATATTGTATTTACATATATTTTTTTTTTATTTACTGTTAGTGTATTTGTTTGTTGTTTTTTGTTGTAATTATTATAATGTCTACTAGAAAATATCAATTTGGATTTAAAACTTAAAAAACAAAAACAAAGAGAGGAAATTTTGGATTCAAAATTTTAAAAGAAATTACACAAATTGAAACAAATACTACCAATTGAAATTATTAAATTACATAAAAAAAAATAAGTTAGATTCTTATCCAAATGCATTGATTGCTTATAGAATTTTATTAACAATACCAGTAATTGTTGCTTCCGCTAAAAGAAATTTTTCAAAATAAAAAATAATCAAATCTTATTTAAGGACAATTATGTCACATGAAAGATTGAATGCCCTAGCTATGTTATCTATTGAGAAAGATTTGTTAGTAAAATATAATATAATTAAAGACTTAATTTCTACCTTTGCATCTCAGAAAGTAAGAAAAATAAATTTTAAATAACTTTATTTTTATTAATATAAATTTAGTTACTGTTATTTGTTTTGAAAATCATATAAAATCTATTATATATATGTGTGTATATATGATTAACACTTTATTTTTTTCCTTATCTAAGTCCTCTTTAGGGTTGACTCGGCTTTGATCTAATTTTCACTGCTAAACCATATACATATATATGTGTGTGTATGTATTTTAGCATAATCAAATGGAGGATTTCAATCCAAAGTTACAAATTTACAGCATATGCATTATTCACAGAACCAATTTGGGGTGTTCTTTTCATTGCAGTACTTTGCTGATCAATTGCAAATCGAATGCCAGCCATAAAAAATAATAGATCTAATGAAGAGAGAAATGATATTTTCACCCATGTATGAGGCTTGAGTATTGTCCAAGTGATTGCTTCCCTTTCATTTTTGAACAAAAAGACCAACAGTACAAGCGTTTGCTTAGTATAAGGTACAAATTGCCAAACAAAATTATTTAGGGTGCAATGTGCATAATCCGATATAGTAGGGGGTGCAATCGTTCCAATTTTCATTTACTTAACCTTTTGAAAAATTTATAGTGAAGGATTGATGTACCTCTGGCACCCTAGCCCCAGGCAATTTAAGATAAACAAAAAGACAAATGAAACTAACTCCTAATGAATACTGCTTATACATCAAAAGAAATAGTTAGTATGATTGGTCCAAAGGTTCTCGGAGTTCTAACTGCGTGGAATGTTGTTCACTTTTATGTCGTGCAACTGATAAACACCAAATTGATAAGGCTCTTATCGCCGTGACTCAATAGGGGCTTTATGAATTCAGACCAAGCTTTTTGACATTGAGCTGTTGAGGATTCTAAAATACCTTTATAAGGATGCCGACTGGAAACAATCTAGTTTTAACTCGAGTATTATAATATTATGTTGCAAGTTGCTGATACTATCTGAGATGAATGAGCTTTGCTTCCCTCTTTTACTTGGCTTTGTCAAGATTTCGTCTCATCCTTTGATCATTTAACTTTTTGAAAGTCCATTTCTCTGCAATGGCATATTAGACATTTCAGATGGTAAAACAACCTATTTATTGTAAGTTAAAAAGAAAGAAGTTGAATTTGTGGGAGGATGAATTATCGTTTTGTAAGACTAAAGCACCTCGAGCAACACTTTTGCCCATTTTCTTTTAGCTTGCTTGAGGGATTTTTTTAGTTTGTTGAGAATGGTCTTATTTGTTGCCTCAACCTGTCCATTCCCTTGAAATTCCTTAGAGTTGAATACATGATGTTGATCTCCCACTTCGAGTAAAATTCCTTGAATTTTGAGCCCATAAACTAAGACCATTACCTATGACGTTCACCCTTCAAAGTCTCGAATAGCAAATGATATGCTTCCACACAAATTGAACCACATCTGAGATGAATATGTTATGCTTTTTTCTTTTACTTGGCTTCGTCAAAAGTTTGTCTCATCCTTCGATCATTCAACTTGTCAAGAAGTCCACTTGTCTGCAGTGTAGCCTTGTACACTTCGGTTGGTAAGACAACCTTTTAGCTCTAAGTTAAAGAAAAGGAGTGGGAGCATGAATGATCGTTCTATAAGACCAAAACACCCCAAACAACTCTTCTGCCCAATTACTTTTAGCTTGCTTGAGGGGTTTTTTCAGTTTGTTGAGGATGATCTTGTTTGTTGCCTCGACCTATCCATTCCTTTGAGGATGCCTTGGAGTTGAGTACACGATGCTGATCTCCCATTTCGAGTAGAATTCCTTGAACTTTAAGCATGTAAACTGAGACCCAATGAACTATGAGGATCACCTTTCAAAGTCCTAAACAGCAAATGATATGCTTCCACACAAATTGAACGACATCCAAGTCCTTAATGTTAGAGTACGCCTATGCTTCCATCCATTTGGAAAAATAATTTGTTGCTACCAACATGAATTTTCTTTGCCCTAATGCCATTGACAATGCTCTCATTTTGTCAAGCCCTGACTATATGAAAGACCAAAGACTTGAGACAAACATAAGTTCATTAGAGGGCACGTGATGAAGTGGCGAAAATATGTAACACTTCTCACATTCTCTAGCATATTCCTTTGAGTCTTTAAGTAAAGCGGGTTAGTAGTAGCTTTGCATCATAACCCTCTGAGCCATCAAGCTTACTTTTGAATGGTTTCCACAATGCCTCTCATACATTTTAGCAATTAACCACCATGTGTGTTGTCTACGATTGAGCCATTTAAGAAATCTATACCAAGCATCATTATCTCAGCTCTACCATTGAACCATTTACAAAATTGATTCTGCCCACATATATATAGTTGAAGGAGCGTACGAGGGACCAAAGAAATTAAAAGTCCATGGTCAAAAAAACAAAAAACAAAAATCAAAAATCAAATCAAATTTTAATCAAAATTTAAAAATGGACCTAGTTATGGAGTTTTCCTAGAATACAGCAAACTAATTATTATCCTACAAAGACAATTAAATAATTCATGTTAAAACAAACATGAACAAACCTATCAAGATAGAAAATTAGAAAATTTCACGTCTTAGAAAGTTAAAACTACACTTGTATGTCTAAATTTAGAGCTTAAAACTGAAAAGCACATAAGCTTTTATCCCTTGGAAAGAAATATAGCACATACAAAGTCAAAAACCCAATAAAGACGTACGCAATGCAATAATTTGCTATGATGTGTGGAGTCACTTAATTTATGGTGAGTATCATCCCATTACATATGATTTTGATAATATAATTTACAAATTACATGTAATTAGACCAACAATGCTCACTAGAACTGAGTGATGTCATTTTTACCAAAAAAAAAAAAAACTGAGTGATGTCGCCTCCCATAGCAGAACAGCATAATGCAAAATGAGATGCTAACTCCCCCATTTTATTATATAATCCTCTCAGTTTCCACACCCAAAAAAAAATGACTTAACATAAAAAAAAAAAATATAAAAATAATGACATGGGCTTCAGCCCAAATTTAGTAAACGAGCCTAAATTAGGCCGGGTCATGTTGAAGCCCAAGCCCATATTGTAAAAAAATCTCATATGATATAAATCGGGCAATTTGCTTTTCATTTGAGGGTAAATCGGGCAATTAGGCTTTCACTTTTCTGCTTCGTCATTGTCGCGCCTCGCAACCTTCTTCGGCGCCATTCCCTTCTTTCTTTTTCTTTCTCTTTCTCTTCTCTGTCTTCTCTCTCAGTAAAACCAAAACCCAAATTTCCTGTTTCCTTTTTCGTCGACTTTTCCGAATCCCATTTCCCAATTTGACTGAGGACTAGGGGCTCCGTCAGTTTTAGGTATGTTAAATTTTGTGTTTTTAGTTTCGTTTGTTTTTATATTTATGATCTTTTATATTTTTGTTCTATCTCAAAGTTTTTGTAGTCTGATTTATCTCACAAACCTTGGATTTTGCTAACTTTACTAGCATTACCTTTAAAATTAAATTTATATGATTAATATGCTAGGAAGTACTAGAAGAAAATTATGGCTGATTATCTGCACTGTAAAGTCAGTGGAAAGCAATATGATATATGAAATTTCACCTTTTAAAGTTATTTTCATTTTAGAAAATTGACTACATGTTTGGCTAAAATTTATCCTTGGTTTAGTTATGATTTACATTTGTCTTTGATTAGTACGAAAGGGAATAAAAATTACTTTATGCTATTTTGTGCCCCAATTGTATAATTGGTCTGAAGTGCAATAAGGGGCTATAATTTCTTTAGATTGTTCCAGTCTTCCTTTATGATCTTGCGTTTGGAGATTAACATTACTCTGGTTTTCAACTATTTCTGCGTAGAGCCTCCAGACTCCAGGGGTGTTCTTATTATTATTAGCAGGTTCTACCATTATGGCAGAGACTTTTTTTTTGTTTTAAATTCTTTTGGTCCGTGAAAAGTTTAGATTTGTTAGTTACTTACATGTATGCTGTACAATGAATAATATATCTGTTCTAAACATCAAGCCCTCTTGTTGAATTCAACAGGTTATTCCATCTCTTTGTGTGTATTTCTTGTGCAAGTCAAAAATCAATTTGCATGCCCAAGTTGGAAAATGTCCATGCTAGATGGAATGGATCTAAATCCGTGGCCGAGACTCTTGCTAGGTGGAAAGAATACAATGATCACCTTGATTCATCTAACGATGAGGGCAATGTGATTCGTAAAGTTCCGGCCAAGGGGTCAAAGAAAGGATGTATGAAAGGTAAGGGAGGACCTGAGAATTCTCGTTGTAACTACAGAGGAGTAAGGCAGAGGACGTGGGGCAAGTGGGTTTCAGAGATTCGGGAGCCAAACCGGGGTAGTAAGCTTTGGCTAGGTACCTTTCCAACAGCAATTGAAGCTGCTCTTTCTTATGATGAAGCTGCAAGGGCCATGTATGGATCTAGCGCTCGCCTCAACTTTCCTAATATCTCAATTTCCAATTTATCAAAGGATCCTTCAACTATTGGTGCCTTATCAGGGTCTTCCTCATTGGCGACTCCTGCTGGTTCGGAGTCCTCTGATACATCAAACCACTCAGAGGTTTGTGGTGCCAAGGATCTGGTGAAGCCTACTTCCACTGATGTAAACCATGAAAATGTTATTCATCTTGTTAAACCAAATCAGGATAGAGAAAGTGAACGAAGAATCAATTCTTGAATCTTTTGTGACATATCTAATTATATTATATACTTAATTGATGGGATACTTGGTTTCCTACTTGGATGATTGCCTAATTACAGCATAGTTTTGCGAGTTTGTAAGTAACTCTTAAAATGGTATTTAGACACTTAATGATTGGACAAGTATGAAGTAACTCTTTGGTTGTTCTTGTTTAATGCCTATAGTGAGTATGTTGTTTTATGATCTTCAATCTGCTTAACGATTGCATATAGAGACTGGTCTCTATAAGCTAGTATTTTGAGTAATTATTGCATCAATGAATGCCAGAAATACCACAATGTTTGTGTGCAATCATCAGAAAAACGTAACCAAGGCAGGTATATGTTCAAGCTTGAAATTCATTTGTCTGACTTGGAGCCTGAAGAAGTGAAAATCTTAATTCTAGGTTAAGGCAAAGTGCAAATATAGTATTATAGCTAATTCCAGAAACGAGACAAAAAAATAAACTATTGTTTATTTAGTTTTTGTTTGTGAAAATAGGAAAATCATAATGGGAAACAAAACCTTTAAAGTTAGGTTAAAATATAAAACGTAAATAAATAAACAAACAAAAGAAAGAAAGAAAAGATAACCACTCCTTAATGGGTCTGTAAGGCGCTTCTTCTGTTTATTCATTTGTCACCAAAAGAAAGATAAGCCACTCGCACTCTCTTTTTATTCATAGCAAAGGATCTTAGTTAAGATCCACAGAAAACGACAATCTTTAAGTCATAAAAATCAAGGCAAATCCAATATGTTCGAAGACCTTACAACCACCTAGATTCTTGGTTAAGATTTGCACAGTTTTTTGTAACTTTGATTTGGATTGCAGTCAGGACCAGCACCAGGAACTGCAATGCTTGTTAGCCCAATTTCCAAGACATGCCCCTCTTATGTCCAAGCACAAAAAATCCAGTTATCTATTTGATAAAAAAAGGTCCATGTCTGCAGCACCAGTAACAATTACAAAAAATGTTGGAATTTATCTTATCTGTTAAATAGTATCCATGGACATATATGATTGATGTACCTCTTATTTTCTAGGTAAACAAACAGAAAAAAACAGTGTCATGTTGTTATGCATTATGAACATTGGTGTTTCTTATAATCCAACTACAAGAGCCCCAGAGATTCTTCTCCAACACACCAAAATGTGAATCCCTGCATTTTCATTTATAACAAAAGAATCCCAGCATTGTCTAAACAAGGATAGTGAAACTTCTTTACATTTCTAAAGTAGGTGTTTGTCGGCCAATGGAAACAAGGTAGGACTGATTACTCATTAGGACTTGTACAAGGGAAAATGCTTCGCAACAAAGACTAAAAACTATAGCAAGAATGTACCATAAAGATTATAGGATGATATATTCTATTTCTCATAATTAACTAGCTAAAATTATATCCAATTGGGGACACCATTTATTGTTTTCTTAGACAGAAGCTCAAGGAAGCTACTCAATTGACTAGGGGAACTCAACCGCATCCCAACTTTTTATGATTAAGCTAAAGGAGAATTTTATTGACCGCCTATAAATTTGATATGTTAATTCTGAAAGACAGTCAAATGGTAAAGCCATATTTTTTTTTTAAATAATGATTATGAATTCAAATCCTATATTTTCAATATACAAAATAAAATAAATAAATAATATAATAATTATAAATATTATTATTACTAAAAAAGGTTGACATAATTACAGTAGAGTCTTGATCAAATTAACCCTTAATTAGTGTCAAAATTGTTGGTTTTGTAACCGTTGCCGGTTACAAACGTTTTTATTGAATAAATTAAATATATTAAATAGGTTTTAATTTGTTTTAATTTTAGTTTTAATTGTTTGTTTGTCAGTTACTTTTTTAGTTTACTATATATATATGTCTGTTGTTTTGAGGTTAGATACAGAAAAAGACAAGGGAAAAAACTGATAAACAAAAGATTAGAACGTGAGTTTGAGTTATAAAAAGAGGTGATAAAGTTTAAGTATTTTCTAAGTTCGAAGTTAAATCTTTGGTGGTGCTAAAGCTAAAGATTGGGAGTATCCGTTGTATCCTGGGAGACCATCGTCAACAAATCATTCGCACCTGTGGAGACGAAATCGTTCTTAAGGAAGCTGTGGTATTACACAGACCTCGGAATATTATCAAAGAATTCGTATACAGGTTCTGTATTATTTCTCATGTATTTAATTTTATTTGTTAATTTATAATATATATATATATTTATAAATATTTGATTAATGTTCATTTGGTACTTACAAAAATTTATGATTTCCACTCTTTTAAGCATATATTTTACTCTCAAATTAAATATATATTTATATGTCAAAATCGATTGTATATATTCACACACATTTACATATATTAAAGTGTATTAATAGGCGAAAAAAATCACTGATAAATTGAATTGTGGCTAAAGTGGCCAGGCACACAACATTCGTAAGTTTCGCAGCTTAAAAGACAAATATCATAGATATGCACACTATGCTATTGTTACATCTTTTTGAACAATTGTTTCTAGTTTTTTAATGTGTCCTTTACAGTTGGATATTCGTTTGAATTAATCAAAGAAACTTTTTAAGGAATACTGCTAAACTGAAACTCTGCCTAAACTAAATTCATTGTCCTTTTTTTTTTTTTTTTTTTTTTTTTTTTTTTTTTTTTTTNTTTTTTGGGGTAAGTAAACTAAAATTAATTGTTGCCTCATAGCAGAATTTGCAATGATATTGTGCCAAATTAATTTAACATTCAAAGGGGCAGATTATGGAATTCAATTTCCAGAGAGAAACACACAAAAATTGCCAATTCTCCACTGCAACAACATTTTGCATGTGATTTTGCATGTGAATAAAACTAAGTAATATTTCTGGAATTATATATATATATATATATGTGTGTGTGTGTGTGTGTGCATATGCTCACGTCTCCTGTTTTTGCCATTTTGGATCAAATCCCACTATGAGTAATTTTTTGTTAAGTGAAGCTGAGAATTACAACGGTAAAATGTCGACTCATTTATTTGAAGCTATCATTGTATCAAGATCTTTCAACTTTAACCAGCAATTGTTTAATTCAGTGTTAAATAGGTTAACATATTTAACTTATTTAATAAAATATTATATTTATATTGATAAAATAATATATCAAATTACATGTTAATTTTGTTAGAATTAAATGTTTGAACGGCTAATAATCATAAAACTCACTTATAAAGATTTATTTGTAGCAGTAATGAAACTGGATTTGGTCACTGATTTTTGCAGTGAAGCAAGCCATTGGACACACTTTCTCCATAATACTTTAGCCGGCCCATTAGACTGAAGGACCCAATATTTTTGAAAGTTAGTTAGTTTATCTCCAATTAATAAGTGGGAATAAGTCATGTGACTAGCATATGACTGTTGTCTATATAGAAAATATGATATGCGTGCTAGGGTTACTACATGTTTTACTATCTGTTTATGATGGCTAGGTTTTAGCATGAGAGATGAGAATTGATTGGAGATTGTTGTATTTATTGGTATTGCTTCTGTTTTATAAGTAAAAGAAGAAATTGATCTAGTTCATCATTAATATATGGAGGTAAGTACCATAATTAATATATTGATAAATATAGATTATGAACATGTGCATATCTTGAAATATACATACTAGATTATTTAACAATTGTGATTCCACATTTTAGCATGTATTGATTCTAACAATTGGTATCAGAGCAGGGTTATTGTGCATCATTTATATTTTCAAAGTCACAGTTTATATATTTCCCTTAAGCCTGATTTATTTATTTATTTATTTGGTGTAAAATCGGTTTTGATTGCAATTGAGATTAGGGTATGATGTTTGGAAAGGTTTTTTCGTGATTGAATGAATTTTCTTTTAGATATGTCGTTTTGTCAAATATGATTGTTGATTTTAGTTGATATGTTTTCAATTTTGTAAGGTTTTGAATAGATGCCAATTGCCTTTTCTATTGGAACCCGATTATGTTTTTGAAAAGATTTTGTTGCTTTGTAAATCTGAGTAATATTTTCTGCATTTGGATGATATTTTAAGTATTGAATGGAGTAGTTTTAAGTCTGAAAACTTAGGAAATTTCAAGTTTAAAATATGTGTTTAAAAGCTTGTTTTGACTCTATATAATGAACGATTAGGTTTGATGATTTTGTTGTTTCTTAAACAAATTAACGTTTGAGTTTTGTTGCTCATACCAAGACGAATATATTGGTGGTGGTCTGTGGTCTAATTATTGATGGAGTGCCATTTTTCCAGTGTGTTTTTGGCCGGCTCTAAAAAGGTTAAGGCTGGTTACTATTTTGCTTTGGGCATGTAATTTTTGAGGTCAAAACCTAACATTTATACCATGGATCAGTTGCCCATAGCGAGACAATTCCAATGGCACCAGAATCGCGCAAAACAGAGGTCGAAATTGAAAATTACAACTGAGTTATTGAACCGAATCACACGATTAGTTTACCAGTAAACTGAGTTGACCTGTGACTTGACTGAAGGTTGAAGATGGTCAAAATTTTGACCAGGTCAACAGATAAACCATTTGCCTGGACCCATTGACCTGTCAAGTGTTGAATGCGCACTGACTGGTTACTGAAAGGTGCTGATTGGGCATTGCTTGTGCTAATGTGGTGTTGGCCAAGCTGATGTCGACTTCTGACCGTTGATCGATGTTGACCTGTTGACTTTTGTTGACTCTTTAATGTAAAAAAAAATATATATTTTTATTTTATTTTTATTCATTTAATAAAATAATTGTATTCCAATCAATATTTTATTTTTTCGAAATAGCCATGGTCAAAATTATTTTTAATTTTGGTTAAATTACCCATTAAAAGGCTTTGTGCCTAGTTGACATAATAGTGTGGATTTTTAAGTATTCGTCTACTGTGAGATTTAATTTGTCTATAACATTGATGCTAATGGATAATAAAATGTTTGGTTTAATTACCTGTTAAGAGGTTTTGTGCCTAGTTGGTATAGTGGTGTAAAATTTTAAGTACTTTCTTATCATGAGACTTGATTTGTCCATACCATGGATGTAAATGAAACAATTAATAATTTCCATAGATTACCCATAAAGAGGTCGTCACCTAGTTGGCATAGTGGTGTGGTTTTAAGCATTCACCTATCGTGAGGCTTAAATTGTACATATCATGGGTGCCATTGTAACAATGGTTTACATAGTAAATTGAATTAAATTGAATATTAGATACTCACCTATCGTGAAACTTAATTTTCAATTTATGGGTGCCAACGTGAGGTTGGCGTAGTAGGTTTGATGTCTAAGTATTTATCTATTGTAATACTTAGCTTGCATATTTTATGAAATTGTCAATATAAATGTTATCTCTTACTTATATACCAAAGTCTATACATGTAATTAGGCTACCATATCAGTGGTTTAATTGCTTAGTAAGATGTTTGAAAACACAGTGAAAGTTGAATAAATATAATGAATCGCAGATTTTGAATTACCTTATCGGTTACTTAGTTCAATGTATTTAATTGTGGTGATTTGGTTGACTTTCCCTGACTTGTGTATGTTTATCTTTTGTGCTATGAGGACCATAGCGACATTATTTAATATGATATAAATTGAGAGGATTTGGAAGAAAGTATTTGCATGGTCTATGAGACAATACATTCTTGCAGTTTGCTATTTCCAAAGCTGGAAGCACTTTTAGTATTCTGCCAAATGCTGCCATGATGAAATTAAATTATACCAATTATCATAAGTGGAAGAAAAACCTAGTAATGAATTTTGTCAGTTCTGAAGATGGGTATAGTTTTAAAGTTAGACCTATTTGGTGATGTTGCACATTAAGAGTACTGCTAAGACCAAGAGAATATGAGAATTAAAAGCACTCCAGCAAATGCTGCAATGATGGAGAGTCACATCAATGACTTTATTTATGCTAGCATTCTAAAGATAAATATTGTAAAGAAGTTTCTAGAGGAAATTGAAAAAAGTTTTGTCAATTCTGAATACGATGAAGGATGAGTATAGTTTGGAAGAGTTGATTGCAATCTAGTAGAATAGGAAGAAAATATTAAGTTGAACATGTTTAGGACTGTTGCAATGGTACCAATTGAGTCACCAAACAACGAGACCAGTCTAAGAAGATTCTTCCAAAGAAATGATAATAGAAATTCAAGTCAAACAAAAAGTGTTTTGTGCTGATGCAAAATGATACAAATGTGGAACTTTAAATATGAAGCTTAAATCTTCATCATATAAGAAAATTATAAATGTATAGTTTTTAATTATAGTTGATTTTTCTTTTGTATATATCTTGTATTTTGGTCACATAAATGCATTGTACTCTCAAATTTAAAAAGGCTTTAATTAGAGCCTTTCAAATACTAAGTTATTCCACATTAGTTTGATTTTTAAATTGATTTCTAAATTGACTGATAGAAAAATAATGACATTAATTGGCTCAATTTTTTTTTTTTAAAAAAGAAAAAGCAAACACAACAACGATAAAGACAAAATTGAGAGGAAGAACGACCAAGAAGGAAGAGAGAATAAAAACTAGCTCAGTATTATTATCCTCCATCTCTAATTTCAATTTCTAAATTATTCCACATTAATTTAATTTTTAAATTGATTTCTAAATTATCTAGTAGAAAAATAATGACATCATTTGGCTCATTTAAAAAAAATAGAAAAAGAAAACATAACAACGATAAAGGCAAAACTTAAAGGAAGAACAACCAAAAACGCTTTAATTAGAGCCTTTTAATTTCTAAATTATTCTACATTAGTTTAATTTTCAAAGTGGTTTTTAAATTGACTAATAAAAAAATAATGACATCAATTGGCTCATTTTTTTTAAAAAGAAAAAGAAAAAGAATAAAACACAACAACGATAAAGACAAAACTGAGAGGATGAACGACCAAGAAGGAAGAGAGAATAAAAATCAGCTCACTATTATTATCCTCCATTTCCAAATTATGAAACATTTAAAGTAGGCCTCCTTCGAAATAATAGCCAGTCTTTAACATCAAGTTTGTATGGATGCATTTTCCTCCACTTCTCTCTTCTATTTTCCTTTACTTCTTTCCAATTGAAGAAGTTTTTTTTTTTTTTTTTTTTTTTTTTTTTTTTTNCGAGCTATTTTTCTTTTTAGAAAAAGAAAAATTAAAAATGGGTCACACTAACATGCAATGCACATGTCTTATGCCATTAAATTCTTATTAGTTAATTTAAAAATTATACTAATATGAAATAATTTCTAAATTAAAAGTTCAAATTGAAATGTCTTAAACTGGAAACCTCAATGGATAAATCTGACTAAAATACATAATATTAAAGTGCAATTAACCGTTTTATTTATCTATTTATGAAAATTGTGGAGGGGTAGACTTTTCAAACTGCCTATTAACATAAGTAATTAAGATTCTCCCCCCTTTCTCCACCCCTACTACAAGAAAAATAAGTCATTTACGACGATCATTTGAATACCAACTACGTGTAATTCTAGTAGCGTTGCATAAAAAATCAAATACGATGCGAATAAATTTTAAAATTTTAATACAACAATCTTTTCTTTAAAAATGACGATCCAAAAAATGCATGTTGTTAAACGTTTTGACTAAATTAATACGACGTTCACTAAATTCATCGTATTAAATATCCTAAATGAAACATTAAAACCATGAGTCATGACCAGCTGGTGATGTGACAATACGTGTCGTGTTAATTAATACGACATTTTTTGATCGTTGTAAAAATACATTAAGTACAACATATATAACCATTGTATCTACTCAAAACGACACTGTTTGAGTTCACTAGGATGTATCAGGCACTTTATTGCGATGCATAATAAAGGAAATTTTCCCTAGGGAAAGCTAAAAGAGTCATAAATCATAAACTCTAACCTCCAACCTTCTTTTTCTTCTCTCTTTATCTCTTTCGTATCTATGCCCTTTCTTCTTCTACATCTTGCTTCACGCTCATGGCCTTACCATCTAGTAGTGATGCCTAATGCCCATGGCCATCAAGACTCAACCTCAAATATGTTCATTTGTGACTGTGTCTTTGCTGAGAAAAAGAGAGAGAAAAAGAAAGAGAAAGAAAGTTTCAGAGGAAAAGAGAAAAAAAAAAAAAGGAAAAGAAAGAAAGTCATGCTAATATCCTTGCTTCTGCCTTTAGGGACTGTTATGGGAATTTTTGGGATATGGGTCAGAGATCCTCCCAGGCCCCTTTTGGCACCCATAAAGATCACTGTGGACGAGGCCAACCAATCACGAACAGGCAAAGCCCAGCCCGTCAGGCGGAGCCGAGGGCAAGCCCAGGCGCGGCGTGGTCTTGGACAATGGAGTAAGTGATTCCCATTGACCTTTGGTTTTTTGGCTTAATACTTACCTTATTCTCTGAGTTCAGGTGTCACAATCCCATCATATAAGGGTTCATAACCCTAGCATCCGAGCCGTTGAAATGAGGTACTTAAGGTAAGGTTAGGTGAGTGAGAAGTAGACAGTTTGCTAGAGATTTGAACCCTAAATACTCCCTAACAACCTGAGACCAGTTGCCATCATCACCTTTGACAGGTTTCAGGAGGGCCCCTCGGCACAGAACTCTAAGTAGGTTGCACAGTGGGATACCTGAGGGAAACTTGAAGAAGGTTTCTGGGAATTGCCTTGTAACTGACTTAGGCATCGGAGTGGGAACCTCTGTGACACCACTGGCCCCCAGTCTGACACCATTGTCTTATCTCGCTGGGGTCAGGGATGAAATCTGGGATCCAGTTAGGGAAGCACTGTGTGGCATCAAAGTGACAAAAATCAGACAACAACATTGGCGCCGTCTGTGGGAATGAAGGAAAATTATCAAAGTTGTGTCAAGATCTAGAAGTCACGTGCATCCATAATCACCGGTAAAGGGATCATTTGGAAGAATCGTGACTCCAAGAGAAGAAGTTTGACGGAAAAACCATTATTGCGGCTAGGTTAGGAGTGTGATATAGAGGATCAGCCGAAAGCGGGACTGGAGAATAGTGGTACCAAGCCATCGAACAGGCAAGTTAGGGACAAGCAGCCCAGAAGGACCAGTACTATCCCTCATTGGGAAGCCACTATTCCCAGGGAGCCAACGGCTTTGTTATCATAGCTACCCCCTCGGAGACGTAGTGATAGGAGAGCAGCCCAGCGATCCGAGAGGACCCGCATGTCCGACGTGGAGAACCGCTTGGAGCAATTAATAGGGCAAATGGTGCAGAATCAAAACAACTATCAGTCTCAGCTTTCTCCAACACGCAGGAGCCAAGTGCCTGTGGATTCTCCACGCCCCCGTGCATGACCGCATGAATAAAGAGAAGGAGGAGCGGCAAAATACAACGTCAGAGGTCGTGGAAGGAGCGACAGGAGGCACGAGTGTTCAAGGCAGCTTGATGGAGAGGTTTGGAGGGATGTCAGAGCCTCTCCATATCACCCGCTGGATAGGCAAGGAAGTTCTAGGCACAGAGCAGTCATCGACGCTTTCTCCTCAGCCCATGAAGGTCTAGATTTGAGCAATCTGAGAGCATCCCTGGATGTCAGGAGAAGAACACGAGTTGAGAATGAGAGGGCCAGAGCCCGAAGAGAAATGGGACCTGAACAACACACTCGATGAAACCTGGATGAGGAAAGAACTTGCATTAGGGCAGAGGAATGGGAGATCCTCGAAGAGGAAATCAGAAGGGACAGAGCAGAAGTCGAGGCGCGGAGGCACGCTGATATAAGAGACCTCCATGTCCAGGTAGAGGCCCAGGCTTATTGCACAGCAAGGTCCCAGTCCACCTCACCTTTCCCATTGGGATAAGGCAGGCTGCTCTCCCACCTAATTTCAAAATTCCTCAGGTGGAACGTTATCAAGGTCGAACCGACCCTGGAGAACACCTAGGGGCTTACAAGGTCTGGATGGAATTTGAGGGAGCTGAGGATGCAATCATGTGCAGGGCTTTCCCGTTAACCCTTGGAGGAATTGCTAGAACATGGTTTACGAATTTGAAGCCAGGGACTATTGGCTCTTTCAGGCAGCTGGAGGAAGCTTTCGTAGCTCAGTTCCTGGGGGCTTGACCAGTAAAGAAGCCCCCTACTCACCTTTGTTCGATCGTTCAGAGGGAAGGTGATGAGATGCAATTTATATATATTTTATATACCTTTATACTTGATTTGAGCATGTTTTATTCACTTAAAATATATTAATTTATATTTTTTTATGTTTTAGGTGGATTTGAGCTTAAAGGGATAAAAAATGAAGAAACAGTGGCAAAATCATAATTAAACAGAAAAACTGAAGAAGCAGTGGCAAAACCGTAATTAATTGAACGTTGGTAGCAAGGCAGTGCAGCCCAGGTGCATTGCCCAGGCGCCTTGGTGGGCCCGAATTTGGTCGTTTTTATGCGATTTTATCAGTTTTAACCCTAAATTTTAGTATAAATATGTTTTATCAGTATTGTAAAGGGGAGAGCCGACTTTTAGAGGAATTTTATCATTAGAATTGAGTTTCTCTCTCAAGTTTGTGCTTCTAACATTCTTTTATTGGGTAAGAATAATTCTAAGCTAGTTATGCAATTGTGAGACTTGTTTTTATTTCAATCCAAATTAATCATTCAGTTTATGTTCTTCTGTGTTTATTGTATATATTTTCAATTTCTCATAATTATAATTTGGATCCGTTACTTTTATGTGAGATTGGATTATTGCTAAATTGAATTCTCAATCGTATTGAGTTTTTAATAATTAGTAGCAAATAGACTTTAATGGTTATGATCCCAGTTTCTGTTAGTTGTCTACGAAAAATATAAATTAGATTAAAACTTTGCAACGTTTGTAGAGTTTGTCTTTATTTGGCTTTTCTCTTGTTCTTGATTATTTTCTGAGATAAATTCAGGTCACGTTGATTCTAGATTTAATTTCAGAATTATAACTAATTCATGATCGTATCTGGATTAGTTTATTTTAGTGAGAAGTATAGAATAATTAGGCCGTGCCAATTATTTATGCCAAACTGAATGAAGAATTGGAATTTTTATGTCTATGATTAATTGTTTACTAGTCTTATGAATTATTCTGATCCCAAGAGTTTCTCTTATTTATTTCTTTTCAGTATTTACTAGTTTTGATTTAATTTAGAATATTTTGCAAGCAATCTAAAACCCCCCATTTTATATTTTTAGTTTAGTATTTTACTAGGATAGAATTTAAATTGGAATTCAACACAGTCCCTGTGGATTCGACCTGGACTTGCCACTACTATAGTTCTGGTAAATTTAGTAATTAATTTTGGTGTTTACGACACGCATAAGAAGGAGAGTCTCTGAAGTCATTCATTCAGTGATTTACAGAAGCCATGATGCAAGTCGAAGGAGGAAACGATGACCGAGCCCTGCAGGCCATGCAAGATGGCCTGAGAGATAAGGATCTCATTTGTTCGATAGTAAGGAACCCTCCTCAGACTTTCTCCGAGATGCTGGTGGAGGCACACAAGTATATTTCAGCAGAAGAGATCATTGAGTCGCGGTGGAGGTCCAGGCAGGAGCATGAGGGTCGAAATGGCTCACAAAGGAATCTGAAGAACGGAGCTGTAAACAACAAAAGAAGCAGTGATGAAAGAAATCAGGGACCTCGATTCCTCAAAGACAGACCAGGCAGGTTCACACCACTCAACACGATGCGTGATGAGGTACTGATGAAGATTGAAGGAAGCAACACGCTAAAAAAGCCCTTCCCGATCAAGACACAACTTCGATGTCAGAACAGAAAGAGGTATTGCAGATACCACAGAGATTATGGTCATGACACTGATGGATGTCAGGAATTGAAGGAAGAAATAGAAGCCTTTATCCAGAGGGGACACCTGCAACAGTTTGTGGCAAGAGCCACCAGTCAGGCCGGACCTTCCAGGCAGGAGCCAATCAGGGAGGATGATACATCTGTAATACCGCTCCGACCAGGAGAGATTAATGGAAGTGTGCAGACCATTGTGGGAGGACCATGCATGGGGGGGAGTTCCAACAGGGCAAAGAAAGCGAATGCGAGGGATGCTCGAGTCACGCAAGAGCAGTTTGAAATGAACCTAACGACCAGGCAGTCAAAAGCACCACAGGGAGATCCTTTCCTGTTAACCTTTGATGATAAAGAAGCCATGAGCATTCACCACCCCCATGATGATGCAATTGTGATAGTAGCACAGGTGGCCAACCACATGATATTCCGCATATTGATAGACACAGGAAGTTCGGTGGATATCTTGTATGCCCCAGCTTATGATGCAATGGGGCTGAAAATAGAGGCACTCAAGCTAGTCAGGACTCCTCTCTTGGGTTTCACGGGCGAGTCAGTGTTTCTAGAAGGGTCTATTGAACTCCCTGTCATGGTGGAAATGCCTCTGACTGATCCACAGTGATGACCAACTTTTTAGTAATGATGACCCCTTCGGCGTATAATGCCATCATCGGAAGACCCACCTTGAAAGCATTAAAGGCAGCAACCTCAACTTATCACTTGTTGATGAAGTTTCCTACACCTGGAGAAGGAATAGGATGCGTTCGAAGAGATCAACATGAATCGAGGAAGTGTTACGCAACCTCACTGCGTAATCGAGACATTCACGCAGAATCAATGGCCATCTTTTCAGGCCCCAGGCAGGAAAATAGTAGTCTGCATCATGAAAGGCCCAATCATAAGACGTGCTTGACGACATCCAGGAAAGTACACCCTGAGCAAATGCAAAACCAACCCCAACGTAAGAAGCCCTCCCCCTAGCTAGAAGGCTCGAATCAATTAGGAGTAGTTCCTCCCTTGAGGGACCTCAAAGTGAAAAGTCTCTCTTTGAGCAGCAATGCTCCGAGCCAGCTGGGAACATGGAAATCATGATGGATGAAGACCAGCCTGACTTTCATTCGGGAAGCAGAGAGAACAAGTGGAAGGAATCAATATGAGGAGAAGTGGTAGAGGACCTGATCGAAGTGCAACTGGACATGGCCGACCCTGCTAGAACAACCAAGATTGGGAGCTTGCTCCCAGGCGAGCTCAAAGAAGCATTGGTCGAATTCTTAAGAGAGAATTCAGATGTTTTTGTGTGGTCCCATGATGACATGCCAGGTATTGATCCCGAGATCATAGTTGTTGACCTTGACTTTCGCCCAGTCAGGCAGAAATGAAAGAGCTTCAACCCTGAGCGTTACGAAGCAATTAGAGCAGAAGTGGAGAAATTACTAGATGCTGGACTCATAAAGGAGGTGCTCTATCCGGATTGGTTAGCTAATGTGGTTCTTGTCAAGAAGAGCAACATCAAGTGGAGGGTCTGCGTGGATTTCACGGACCTCAACAAGGAATGTCCAAAAGACACCTTCCCCCCGCCTCGAATCGGTCAGTTGGTGGACTCTACGGCAGGTAATGAATTATATAGCTTCTGTGATGTGCTTTCAAGGTACAATCAGATCAAGATACACCCACAGGACCAGGAAAAAACCTCGTTCATAACAGACAGGGGGCTTTACTGTTACAAAGTGATGCCATTTGGGCTTAAGAACACGGGGGCCACCTACCAGAGGCTAGTTATGATGCGGAACCCCAAGCTTAAAGAAACTGTAATCCCAACACACAAGATGATATGGAACAAACCCTAGGTAAAAACCCGCCCTATAGCACCTCTAGATAACAATTGTATCTAGCAACACTAATTAGAAGGCAAAGAATGAAATTGAAATTCGCCACAAAGTAAATACCTTTGATAAGAA